>CAKALU010015128.1:1578-79049 GCA_916700995.1 Hozukius guyotensis
CATCAGACTCAAAACAAGCCAAAGATTTTAATATGTTCACATGTAGACTGAAATAAAGAAGAGAACGGTAGATATATATGGACTTCTTTTCATTCGTTTCCACAGACAAAACTGAGTTTTTGGTGATAAAAAATGTTAAAAACCTATTATTATCATTATGATTATTATTCAGGCCGAGTTTAGACTGATCTTTTGTTAAGTGGATTTTTATTTTTTTTTAATACCCTAATTGAAATTAATAAGGAGAAAATTATGAAGGATGGTCGTTCAATCTATTTTTTTTTTTTGTATTATTTTCTTTTAATTTTGTCACTTCAGCCACACAACCAGCTTTAACTGGACTTTCCATAAACATAAAACCTATAGTTCACTCAGCAAATTTAAAGGAGCAACCCATAATTAATAACGTGCTTTTAAATTATTTAAATTTTAATAAATTAAACAGCGTTTTCGGTGATCAAACATCTTAAAACCTATTATTCAGCCTATTATTATTATTATTATTTTTATGTTAATTATTTTTATTTTTATTATTATTATCATTATTATTCAGGCCAAGTTCAGACTGATATTTTTTTAAGTGGATTTTTATTTATTTATTTTTAATACCCTAATTGAAATTAATAAAGAGAAAATGATGATGGATAGTTGTTCAATCTAATTTTTTTATTTTGTCTCTTTTGTCACAACCAGCATGGCTTTAACTGGATTTTACATAAACATAAATATATAGTTCACTCAGCAAATTTAAAGGAGCAACCCATAATTAATAACATGCTTTTAAATTATAACATTTTGAATAAATTAAACAGCATTTTTGGTGATAAAAAAATGTTAAAACCTATTATTATTATTATTATTATTATTTAGGCCGAGTTCAGACTGATCTTTTTATTTATTTATTTTTGAATACCCTATTTGAAATGAATAAGGAAAAGAAATTATGTTTATTGATTGAAAATGAATCTAATTTTTTATTATTTTTTTATTTTATTATTTCAACTACTCAACCAGCATGGCTTTAACTGGACTTCCCATAAAGAAAATTTAAAGGAGCAACAAGTAATTAATAACAAACTTTTAAATTCTTAAAACTATTAACTTTCAATAAATTAAAAATAGAAAAACTTAGTACATTATTAATTAATTGCTGACTATATGGTTAAAACTATGGATTATTAATTTTAAATATTTTTTAAATATTTGAGACGATGGGGCAGAGACAGAAATACAAAAATACAACACACAATCACACACACAACACACACACACACACACACACACACACACACACACACACACACACACACACACACACAGAGTTCCTGTTTCACAGTTCATGTTTCACTATAATCAGACGCTGCTTGTTTCTCCATAATGGATAACATTTCACCTATTAATCTATTCTGGGCATTTACAAGATTTGACATCTCTGGTAAACTTTCACTCATGCAGAAGCTCTTGCAGGAGTTTAAATGAAATGAATACATTTACTGAGGAAAGCTGTCAGTGTCGATCTCAGTCTGGTGCTTTAGGGGAGAAACATGGTCTACATGTGGCCCGTTTGGCCTCATGTGACCTCAGGTTCAGGTTTGATAGAGCCTGGCGGTGAACCCTGTGACATGGCGTGTGTGTGTTTGGGAGTGTGTGTGTGTGAGAGTACTCCAAGGTCAGCGAGAGCAGACCATACAAACGTATGATGATGTGAAAGCTGTTTGCACTATAGCTGTTATTGATTATTCCAGCAAAGTATGGAGTTTTTTTCATTTAATTTAAATTTTTAAGGGGATGTGGGAGGGGAAAACACATTATATTCAGAGTAACACTTATTATTATTATTATTATTATTATTAATAATAATTTACTGGTAAAAGCTGTCCCTTTTAATCCCCAGCAATGTGGTAAAATATATTTATATTATATTGTAAGTCAGTTACTAGGGTGCATTTATAATTGTCATTTGCCCTCACTTTCACTTCATCCAGTTCAGCTTTTATGTATTTTAAATTGATTATGACCAATATTCAACGTTTCAATCCTGTTATTTTTAGGCATGTATGAACCCATCCTCCTATTGCAAAACCTCGCAAGTGCATAAAATGAGGCTTAAATTTATATTTAAAAAAGGCCCGTGAAGTCAGAGTTTATATCCAAAGCTTCTAATATGTATGCCGAATTATTCGCCATGACAGTATAATACAGATTTAATTGATAACACATATAAATACGCCGAAAAAGAGATTCAACCTTGATTTTATTGTTTAATTGAGGAAAAAGTGAATGATTTAAGGCGCGCGTTCTAGAACGTTCCAAACCAACAACACACACTGACGCGTTCTAGAACGTTCCAAACCAGCAACATACTCTGACGCGTTCTAGAACGTTCTGTTTGTTCCGTCGCTTATGTACAACTGATGGCGGATCGGATTATTTAATTAAGAGCTAACTAACGAGCAGCAGCAGCAGCAGAGAGAGGAGGAGTTCACGGCCTCCGCGTTTTCAGGCTTTTTTAATTATTTCAAGTGGTGCGTTTGGGTTCGGCTCGGCCTATAGAGCACCAGATTTAATAAGCGCACCGCATAGCGTGGTAATAATTGATTTCAATAAGGACGAGACGACCAGGGAGTCGCTGTTAGTTTATAAGGCATGGTTATTTCAGATTTAATTATCCTTTCATTTTTAAAAAAAAAAAAAAAAGACCTTATTTATTTATTTATTTATTTATGAAGACTGTCAGACAATAATGCGCCTGTTAATGGTGCAAAATTGAATTTTATTGAATTAAATCGTCAAAGAAAAAAGGCTTAAAAACATTATTTGAATCATAATATTGCTATTTCTTTTTTGTAAATAATCCATAGCTCATGCGTTAATTTTTCATCTTGAATGGAATACAGCAGCAGAGTCAAGCTTTGGTGCAGCTAAACTGTCTTTTATATATATATATATATATATATATATATATATATATTATAAAGTCAGCCCTGCAGCATCTCTGCAGCAGGAAACCTCCAGGGGTTCTGCAATATTAGGAATAATTTAATGCCACTGAAATTTATGAATGAATATTCATAGGGCTTGACACAAAATCTAATTATATAACATAATTTTTAAATGGGTCTATTTTGTTATGCCAAAATTAAGTATTTTGAACACTTTAAAGTATTTCTAACGCACTTCAGAAATTGAATAAGAGGTTGTGATTATGTTTAGAAAACACACACACACACACACACACACACACACACACACACACACACACAGGCCTAATGTGTTCCTAAATGCAGCCTCTTTGACCATCTGGCCTGCATGTGTGAACAGAGGTGGCTGGCTCTCTCCACGGTCAGCTAACCCTACAGCTTTAATATTATAATGATAGTTTCACACCCCGCTGTGAATGCGGAAGAGGAGCCTACCACAATGTATTTAAAATTCATACAATTATGAAACCAGAGAGAGGATGTCTCTCTCCCTCTCCCCTCCCACCTTGTCGTTTAGGAAAAGCCGAGGGTTTATCTGTAAAACAAAGAAAAGCCAGGGATCGTTTGCATAGTTAGCATAGTCTGCCTCGCAGGCACAATATGGATTTAATTTATATGCAAATGAAAGCAATAAAAAGGGGAATACACACTGGAAATCTAAAAAGGGGAGAGTTGGATTCGGAGCAGGTATGCACAAAACCCACAATGTTATATAATATCCACAAACTGCAGCAAAGATTACATTAGAATCCATGCACCACTGCTGAAGTTAGCTAATTAAATATGATTTGTATTATTAGGAAAGTTGCATTCATGAAATGCAACATTGCACTGCAAAAAAAGCTATAAAAAGTTTTCTATCACCATGTTTTTTTTTTCCCATTATAAGATATACAGGAGCAAATAGTACACAAACTGGGGCCCCCTTGAGAAACATGCAGGCTAACCACCTGTCATTCAAACAAAGAGGGTGCTGCTGGTGGTGGTGGTGCTGGTGGTGGGGTGACCTCACCAGTCCACGCAAACTATCAGTGTTTATTTTGTGTGATGCGCACTGCTGGAAAATGTCAACACGGAAGTAGAATAATAGTTTTTTTGGGGGGAAAACTATTATAGCTGCAGAGACAATGAAAACGCACCCATGCAGAGACATACAAGCATGTGCAAAAAGGCAGGAAAAGAGACCAAAGAGCCTCTTAGATCACTGCTCTGTGACGGTCGGTGGTGCTAAGTAGAGAGAGAGTAATTCCCTCCCAGCTGCTGCCTCCATAATGGGACGAGAGAGGACACAAAAAGAGAGGTCCTTCATGTCTCTTTCCACTATTTTTTTCTCTCCCTAAATTACTGTAGATGCCCCACATCAGATTGGCCTTTTGGATTTAGACCGCGTACAAAATTGCACGATTTGCCACGCTGTGCACAAACAGAAAGCAGTTGCGAGCAAGAAGAATGGCTATTCTTATTTATTTTGTCTTCCTGGACTAACATGTAGAAAATGAGTGACATTATATGCAGCTCATCCAGCTGTATGATGCAACACAGTATTCATGTGTTTTAATTGAGTGTGTCAGCACACTTGGATCAGACTGTTCAGTCAGTTGGAGTTCAACTTGTATTTCATAATGACACACTTTATTTCCTAATGTCACTGTTGCATGGCAGCATCGCCTTTCAGCCAATCACGAGCCTCCTGCCTCTTAAACAAGCAAGCTCAACAACTTCCTCGTTCGAATGATATCTTACGAAAAGTTATTCCTCATTTTTCACCAGTTTCCCTACAATATCCACTAGTTACATGCGTACAGTCTTTTCAAAATAAAATTCTGTCTTCACAAGAAACTACTTGGTTAGGATTAGGAAGTAGCGTAACTTAAGTACGGAAGTTACGTGACAAATAAATCAACGTTGACTTCTGGTTTCACACGGGGTATGAACGCCGGTCTCCTGGGCGAAAGTCCAATGTTTTTTGACCCACCCATCCACCCCGACCTCGTCCCTACCCTTGTCGCTCTTTATACTTCCTGGTTCATGATTACATGGATTAAATACGAAATTATTTTGTGCGATATATATACGAATTACAGTGCATTACTTTTCGTACGGTGTATGAGAACAGCCTGACCTGTTAGCTTGTAAATAACTGTAAATATGAACAGCATCTGGCACAATTTATTTATTCCATTTATTCTATTTATTTATTTAATATTGAACATTTTTGGCTTCCATAGGCTAGCTCACCAGCTAGCTTAATGTGATGTAGCTCTCTTGGTTTAGCTGTTATCAGCTGGTTATTTCTGGGAGAGTGCAGCAAGTGTGACGGCCCACAGATTACTAAACCAGATTAGCATGCTGTTTTCACAGAAATTATACATTTTTACGGCATAATAATTTCTTATATGGTAAAATACATGTCAAAAGGTCAGAGTCTTAACTCGATATATGTAGATGCTACATTTTCACTTGGGGACTGTATAATGCAGCTGAATTTTTCAATAGGTTAAATGTATGAAAGTATAAATTACAGCTCTAACTTGGGGAAGAAGAGGAAGTGTTGGTTTGTCTGTGAACCAATGAGGGGTCAAGACCTCTTTGCACTTGACTTAGAATAACATTTACAGTGTGTGTGTGTGTGTGTGTGTGTGTGTGAGGACAGCATGCATGTCAGACCAATCAGCAGAATGATTTTCAAAAACCAGATTGTTTTCAAGAGTACACACATATATACACCAAGATGGGTTCTCACCGTGGGGAAGTTTACTCATGACTTATTGTGGGCTGTCAACTGGACTATCTCCAACACACACACACACACACACACACGCACACACACACACGCACACACACTGACACAAACAGACAAAGGTGGCATTGAGAGGGAACCTCCCACAATGCAGCTGAGCATCCAGGGGGCCCTCGGCTCCAACAGCCGCGATCTCACCGAGCTAAATCCAGATTACATGGAGGATATACACAGCGCCACTTGTTTACTCTGCCCGACAGGGGGTGATTTGAGGGAGGGTGTGGAGAGGGTGGAGGGGGGCATCACTAACACACTGTATATAATGCACACTAAAAGAGAAGGAAAACTTCTAGAAATGTTAGAAAATGTGTGTATGAGGGGCTGGTTTCTTTTTTTGTAAAAACTGCAATTTTTCCTATGGAGTCTGGCATGAAGCGAGTGTTTAAATAGCACTTAAATTACATAAATCTATGTCATATAGGGGTGAAAATGTGTTTTTTTGGTCCCTGTGAGCTCCTCAACTCACTCCATATTTTTTTTGTAAGATGATCCACAACGTAAGGATGTAATTTCCCCAATATATAGCGTGCTACCGAGAAGGCGGCGCAGTCGGGGACAGCTATCCCGCTCTAATTAAAAAGCAAGCGTCAGGAAATGACAGTGCATCTCCAGCCACAGCTATGTGGCAGACAACACTTCGGCTCGAGCTGCTGGGCGAGAGTTTTCTCTTTTTTTTTTTTTAATCTGCTTCATGTGTGTCGAAAAGAAGAAGTCATCACATGCAGCACATTAATCAGTGGGAGGTTGCAAAACAACACGGAGGAGGTGTGGAGATACAAGAGGAAAAGATGTGTGAATTAAAATTATTTTTCATGAGAGTTGTGTGAAAACGCAGCGAGAACAAAGGCAAAGGACACCTGGGATTCCCCCTGTTGTATGGGTGGTCACATGCACCTCTGCCTCTTCTTCATGCCTTCCACATGTGGAAGCACTTTATCTTCCCACCGCCTCTCTCTCTTCTTACTCTGTGTGTGTGAACCACTTCACTTGAGGAAACCAAAGCTGTGCGAAGAAGATGGTCATCGATGACAATTTAACTCACTCCCATCTGCTGCCCCCTTGAGAGGTATTCAAAGAAAAGGAGGATTTGCTGTTAAAAAGCAATGCACCGCATATTTTGGGGAGATTGTCATGTTGGTCAACTCGGCCGTAAAGTGATGAGAACATAGACAACCATCCCCGGTATAGATCAGCACTGTGTTGAGTGGCCACAAGCATTGACCTGTTGACCTGTGTTTTTTATTATTTGTGGCGTCATTTTGTAGACTTTAAAAAAAAATAATCAAACAATGGCTGCTGTCCGTCTGGTTGGTATACCCTCTCTGGCACTTCAAAAGCGGACGCGCTCGTGGAGATCTCCCTCTCTCTCCTCCGTCTTTCATCGCGGCGGCCTGGAGGTGATGCGGGGAAGCGATTAGTCATATTCAATTTACATACGGCTGTCACGGCCTCCTTCGGGCTGAGCGCTGATGTCATCCGTGCGTGGGGCCCTCTGTGGCCACCCGGCGTATGGGAAGACTTCTCGCTGTCAAGGGGAGATGGGGGGGGGGGCACTATCACTGCTCAAGTGGTATGATGAATGTGGAGCGGCACTTTAGTGTGCATTTGTGTGTTTGTATATGCTGTGAAATTTGTGCGTGTGTATAAATCATATTATTGGCACTATGTTGAATAACAGCAGCCAAGTGATATTCTTTATGTTTGAACTGAAATTTATTTTTAAAATTAACACGTTTTGCTATGACATCAGTATATAGATCCTTAGTGTTTGTTTTAACTGTAATATGTGTATTATTTGGTAAAAATTGTAATTATTAATTAAGTTTTAACGTATCTCTTCTGGTTGCAAAAAACCAAGATGGCGATGGCCAGCATACCGAACTCGTGGCCTCAAAACAGCAGTCCACAAAACAATGGGCGACGTCAGGGGGACTACGTCCACTTCTTATATACAGTCTATGCCACCACTTCACCCATGAAAGGGTAACAGCTAACGCTACGTTCGCAAGCTAGGCTAACTACAGTTAGCTTCCACTTTTGTTTTCGTCTTACAAATTTAACCCTTTCACAGTGTGTTTTCAGGTCATGAAAGTTAATTGTAACATTTTGGTTGCCTTAAAATGTTCAGCATTCAGTTGTACTTAGCTCCACCCTTGTGTCACTTCTGGTTGCAAAAAACCAAGATGGCAACGGCCAAAAATCAAGATGGTGACAGCCAAAATGGCAAACTCAAGGCTTCAAAACCGTAGTCCACAAACCAATGGGTGACGTCACGGCGACCACGTCCAGTTCTTAAACACAGTCTATTGCACCACTACAACTGCACCTATTAAAGGTACATTCACAAGTTAGGCTAACGACAGTTAGCTTCCACTTTCCGAGTAACTAGCTTCCATTTCCCATATGCAAGCTAGTTAAACTTTATATAAATTTGGCAGACGTAAACAAGTGCATTCAAACTCAAAAGCAACAAGAGCTAGATGTAATTAAAAATTGGAAATGCTACCTTTCCAGTAAACAGCTGAGATAATGTTAGACAGCTACATTGCAAGTGCTTTTTTGTTTGTTTTTTAAGTGAGATGGATGTGCTAGCTAGCTAGTTAACCTAGCTTGCTGGCTTCCATTTTCAAGTGAAATACAAACGTAACAGCACAATAGGTCCTCCCAAATGTTGGACGTTGTTAAGGGGCATACATTTTACTGTAAATAGCTAACTATACATAACCAACACTATGTGGGCGTATGAAAAAAAAGGGGGGAAATGTCTTTCATAGGCTCGACAGGGTTATGACGTGCTGCAGCCAGTCACGCTACATTTCTTTTGAAAAATGGAAAAATGTGCACAATAGCTTCCTTTAACAAAGTGAGGACAACTCTAATTTCTATTCAACTTTATCATCCTCCACTCTAATGACATGAACATGGTTTCATTACATGGAGAGAAGACCCCAAATTTACACACATATAGTTATTAATCAATAAATCACTCAGTTGGGTTACGTACAGATACTCTCACACACATGCACGCTCACACAGAGCAGTGGGAAGGAGGGTGGTCGAACGCTTTAGCTCTTTCTTACAGAAATATTAGCTCAAATATGGCTCTGAACTCCTCGAGGGGTCAAAGAGCCGGCAGTCCATTTTGCAGTCGGCTGCTCGGAGAAAGCCGTGGAGCTTGTGAGGTTTATAGCGAAGAGCCACTGGCAGGCATCCAGAGGAGGAAGTCTAAGTTATTTATGAAGCCTCGCTTGACAAAAGACAGTAAAGCTTCCCATATTCAGTGAGTCTGGCTGCTCCACCTATGACGGTGAATCCAATTCGCTGCAGTTGAGCGCAATTGATGTTGTGGACAATTAGGTAAGTTCATGTACAGTAAGCACATTATGTTTTTTGTTTTTTAAATATGTACTCTTAAAGACATATTTACATGCATATATGCACACATTATCATATACGTGCACACACACACACGAAGGCCAGAAGTTGAGGTTACCAGGGACACTCATCTCTGGATCTGTGCAGCAGAATGCGAGACCGTGAATAACTGTTTTAACACACAGCCGGCACAATGTGTGGTCTGTTACATACCATCTAAAGCATAACTGTGTGTGTGTGTCTGTCTGTCTGGATGTGTGTGTGTATGTGTGTCAGTCTCTCAGTGCGCATGTGTTTCATCTTCATCATCCTGTTTTGCTGTCAAGTATGTGTGTTCATTATCTATTATCTCCTTTATTATCTATGCAACAAAACCTAACTTTTGCAGTTATGATTTTGTAGATGTTATTATTGTAGCAGTGTTCGTTCATGGTGACAATGCACACATCATGCATGTTTAAGTTGTTAAGTTATATTTACCTCAACTTTTTCCTGCGTTAATATTTACACGTTAAAGCAGAAAATGCATTTATATGTTATATATTATGTTAAATATACGTAAGGAGTGGTTCATCTGTTAATTTTGGGGATAAAATGTTCTGAATCATGCATATAAGTTAGGAGTGTAACTCAATGCTACTATCTGTTCATGTCCGAAAAATCAGAATTTGGATTCATCCAAATATGGGCGGGGCCTAAACAGGAAGTAGTTAGATTTTGTCTAGATTGCTTCATTTTCTGTGTTGAATTATTTTTTACTGCAATTTTAAAATATTCAAATCACGTACTGCAATGTTCTGTTATCTTAATCAAATAATAAAGCATGATTTGTATGATAATATGTGAAATAGATAAACAAAAAGGAAGCGGTTAACTGTGGGAAAATACAATTAAGGGGCATTATTTTTCCTTAAAAGCTGAAAGTTGTGTATCTAATGACAGGAGGTGTTTGTGATTAAAAAAAATAAAAGAGTTACTACAAAAAACTGCCAATAACAGGTCTGCTCATATTGCATAATATTTAAAAAATGTGTGTTTTAAGGAAGGAGGATGAAAATTGGATTTTAAAAGTATGTTTAAAAAACTACATAAAAAAACAAAGAGAGAAAGCTGTCGACAAAAATCTTAAAAGCACTTTTGGTGACGGTCCCTAACTTCAGCTCGTCAGTTTCTTTGTGCCGGGCTTCAATATCAGATCATTAGGTTTAAACATCAGTTGTCTTTATTCTGCACTGTCCAACAATTCTTGTGATAATGAAGGAAAAGCTATCGAGGAAAAACTCCAAAAAGAATGTATGAATATCAAACTCAAAATAATCTAGCAATTAAATAATTATATCAGGCATTGCTGATGTCATCGGCCAATAAAATATTATCAGATTATCATCAGAGAGCTCTAACAAGTCTATTTTTCAACTGTAAAAATGTCATCTTGGTCACAATTCTTACATAACAAAATGTAAGTGTCTGTTTACAATTAATATTGCTGCAAAAATCGAGCATAAGTCAGGCTCTGGCTTCTTTTAACATCTGAAAAGAGGCCTGTTTAAGCTGGAATCTGCCACTATAAAATGTTGATAATGTTGTCATGTAATGCTGGAATGCTAATCTGAACCGCTGCTCAAATACTCTGCCAAATGATAGGCTTCAGTGTCTTTACTGTGGTAATGAATCATCTCTAGTTTGCAGAATGATTTTGTCTGGTTGAAAGTATCAGTGTTTTGGTCGAAGGACGTTGTGTGTCTTTGCTTTCCCACCTCTTGCTAACAGGTGTGAGGCTGAACACCTGCACGTCGGGCCGTGGCGAATCAAAGGGGTCAAAGTTCAGACATGGAAGACATGTTTATGTGAAAGATGTCCCTACGAACACAATGTCCAAGAAGTTATGCAACGATTTTTTTTGTCATTCATAAAACATAAAATAGACGAGAGAAAGACGCTTTGCTTTAAACGTCAACTAAATTTGTTTTCTTCTCGCCTCCGCCTGCTTCTGTGCAATGAACTCCGTGTTCCAGAAATCATCGGGAGCAGATGGTTTGCGAGGCAAAAAACAAACATCAGAGAGAAACGGAGAATGAAGCGAAAGGGGAGGAAAAAGAGAGGAGCAGAAGGGAGCTGAAAGTCCTGTATTTCCCGTCAAACTGTGGAGATGAACCGCAGATGTTTGTCGACAGAGGATGAGCCGTTTCTAACAGCTGGTCGGGGATCAGATTTGTGTCAGTGCGCGGATGACCTCCTGCAACGCTGCTTGAAACCAGACTCACTGGGATAAAATTTGCACTTCAGAAGGGGAAAAAATATGATATAAAAAAGTGATTTTATGTCCAAATTGGATTTTTTTTGTGGTTAGAAATCACATTAAATGTTACAAGAAAGAAAAGTTATTATAGTTTGTTAAGAATTGATTGTTAAACTGCTCTTTGCCACCATCCACTAAGTAAAAGGCTGGCCAGTTCCTAGCATTAGCCACCAGTCTCAGGAAGGAATGACAACAATACATTTTAATAGCTAACTGCAGAGCCAGCAGAGGAACGTTACCCCAGTGTTATGACAAGTGTGCGGTGAAGGCCCATCAAAGACAAATTTAAATGTCAGCGTTTCAAAAAAAAAAAAAAATGCCAGCCATTTTGGGTTGGTGGATGGGAATCCAGAGGTTGTACACATGCATTTTCCCCCCATGTCTCCACAGGCATCCACAAATACAGACTTCACAGCGGTGTGACGCTGCTCTATCATGCTGTGTGCAAGAATAGCATTCTAGTTACGCCTTTATGTTTAACTCAAAATGACCAAAGTCTGCCAAAGAAGGACATATGATACCGGTAAACATGTCAGTGTGGGTTTGCATGTGGATGAGGGGTTTGTATTATAATCGAGTCTAGTTCAGCTATGGAACAAGTACTCCTTTACTTAAGTAAAAGTATTTGAAAACACTCCGTTACGAGGAAAAGTCCTGCGTTCAAAATATACGTAAGTAAACGTATCATCAGCAAAAGTACTCATTCTGCATTTCCTATTACTACAGATATTACTTAGGGCTGTCAATCGATTAAAATATTTAATTGCAATTAATCGCAAATTAATCACATTTTTTATCCGTTCCAAATGTACCTTAAAGGGAGATTTGTCAAGTATTTAATACTCTTATCAACATGGGAGTGGGCAAATATGCTGCTTTATGCAAATATATGTATATATTTATCATTGGAAATCAATTAACAACACAAAACAATGATAAATATTGTCCAGAAACCCTCACAGGTACTGCATTTAGCATAAAACAATACAGAAAAATAAAACAAAATACATCTAATTGAACTACAACAGAACAAAACAATAACTACAATGACCAGTGGTGGAAGATGTTAGACGAAGATGAAACTCAGACATTTTACTTAAGCAAAAGTAGTAATACCACAGTATAAAATACTCTGTTATAAGTAAAAGTCCGGTGTTCAAAATCTTAGTATAAGTACAAAAGAATAAGCATCAAAATATACTTAAAGTACCAAAAGTATTCATTATACAGAATGGTCCATTTAAGAATAATATATATTATATGTCTGGAGTATAATTATTGATGCATTAATGTGTACATTAACATTAACATTGCAGCTGGTAAAGCTCATTTTAATTACTTTATATACTGCTGGGTAGCTTAATCTATAATAATACATCATCATTTATTAGTTGATTTATATTTTTTATTATTAATCTGAATCTTCAAAGTAACTAATGTTGTCAAATAGATAGAATAGTGGAATAAAGTACAATATTTGCCTCTGAATTGTAGTGGAGTAGAAGTATAAGGTAACAGAAAATGGAAATACTAAAAATAAAAGTACCTCAAAATTGTACTTAAGTACAGTACTCGAGTAAATGTAATTTAGTGGCATTCCACCACTGACAATGACAGTTTACTGCTAACTCAATTTTAAATGTGCAAAAAAATAACTCTAAAATATATTATAATAAATAAAATATATTATTATCACTATTACATGTTGGCTTTTTTATTTTATTTTATTTAGCTATTTATTTTTTTCTCTTTTTTTGTTGTTGCACGTTGGCTTTTTATATGAAAGCTGCCTGTAGTTGAATGTAAACCTAAATAAGCAAAAAGGTCAAATTAAAGTGAAAACGTGTGAGTGGGTGAAAAATACTTTCCTTACAAAAAGAGAGTTCTAACATCATAATAAAAATGTAGATGATGATATTCGTCATAATACCGACTAGATTGAGATTCAGCGGGTGTTGATGGGTGGATGGGCCGTAATGGATCACTGGCATGTGAAGAGCAGCCCAGTCACGTTCACCGTCAGCCGGCCAAACAGCTTCAGGGTGGGAACTTTGTCCCGATTTCGCAAATGACAGAAATGAATAGCATGCGAGGCTGCATTTGAAGCCACATTTTGCATTTGTTTTCTTTTTCTGCAAAAGATCTTTTCTTGGTTAGAGCTGTATTTGAAGACAGATGTGAAACGCCACAGTTTTTCATTATAGTGTTAAGTCAGGCCACATTTTGTCTTCTTTGGAGTTTCGCTGACTTCTGACCGAGCCGAGTCACAGATATGTTGGAGGAAGGCAGGCAGGGCTGTGTTGGTATCTAAGAAGTGGCTTTAGGAGGCCAGTTCTCAACGTATGCTGATTTCATTGACCGTTGCTCCTTTTTCATTTTTCTCTCATATTTTTATCATCTTTTCTCCCTAGTTCCACCAGAAATGATTCTGCTCCAAGTGAAGTCAGCAGGTAGAAAGTTAATTTTCACTCAATAGAGTGACAGCTTTGCAGCCAGGGCCGGCTTAAAATTGGGGACACACCAACCCGACATCAGAGAACTAGTGGCGACGAAGGCCGCCTGTTGCGTCGCCTCACGTTGCCTTTGTTTTGGCCGACATGTTGCACTTGAACACACCGCAAAGACGACAGCCGACGGCCAGTTAGCACGTACGTTCTCTGCCTGCGTGAGAGGAAAAAACTCTCCACACCAGCAGGCGGCGGTAGTCTGTATTCGTCATTCAAAAAGGGAAAACTAGAAGACTGAGGACGGCGGATATACAAGCTGTTGCCATGATGCGTACATGAAACAAAGCGGCATTTGCCAACCATTTTCACACCACTCTCTCTCACCACTCATTCATTCCAGATGTCGTTGTGAAAATATCCGAGTATTGGAATGATCAGATGAGATGAAAATGACAAATGAGAAGAGCCTTCAGTGTGTGTCCTTTTGACTTTACTTGCTGGCTTGCTTTTCTCACGTCTGTTTCTCTTCACGTGCACTGATTTGAGTGATTTCTCTCACTGACGGGCTCCGCTGCCGATTCAACACGCTGAATCGGCCGAAAAATCTCCAACACGGGCAGACTAGAGCCGACAGTGTGGGACACAGCGGAAAAACTAGGCAGACAGACGCTCACCGGAGGCCCCAAACTATGTGACGGCCGACCGTCGGCTTGGTGTGTTAGGGCCTTAAGGCATAGGCCATATAGGCGTGGGGAGAGCTGATCACCCTCTAAAAAAAAAGGAAATGCAGATGTCAAGAGGCGCAGATATCTAATATTTTCACATTTTATTTCTTCATACTGAAAAGTTCCAAGCCTTCAGGTGTGCAAGGAAGAAAACGGAGAAAAGAGGGGTGGTGGGGCCCAAATACGAATTTTGCCTCGGGCACCAAAAGGGCTAGAGCTTGCCCTGCTTGCAGCTCATCGATATCAATATTCACACAAAGCAACACAAATGCTTGCCAAGAAGCAAATGCAGTATATGTATAAAAAATTCTGATTATTATTCTTGATTATTTTCTCAGAATTAAAAATTAAAAAAATTCCCAAAGGCCTTATTTATATTTAATATATTTTGAAAGAATTTTAAGGTTTATTTTCTCAAAAAAAAAAAAAATACAGCGAACAAATACCCACTAGTGCCCTTCTACATTTACACACCCATACACACAAACACACAAATACTTTCTTATTTCCTCCTGAATCAAATCGACTGTTATCTATGCAAACTCCTTAAGCTGCTCAATGGGAAGAGCTGGCTGATTGTTTTTCCATTAAGTAATATCACTGCTACACGTATAGCCACAGGTCGATGCGGCGCTCATTATGGCTGCGGGCTGATAATAATTAACCACTAATGTGTGTAGAAACAGGCCCCCGACGGGCCGATGGTGAAGCGAGGCGCTCCCCCGAGGAGGCCCGACGCAGCGGCTCGCTTCCACTGCTTATTTGGCTCACTTGCTTCACAAAGAAACCAAAATAGGCCCCACAGACTCGGAGCGAGATTAAGCAGATGAGTTAAGCAGGGGGGGCAATTGAGGGGGGGGAATGGGTTTGTGGTACTCTGAGCTTTGTCTTGTAGACACTCAACTGAAAATACAACAGAAAAAATGTGAATTTATAATCATTTTTGCTTGTTGGGAGTCTCCAATTATTTTTGCAACAAAAATCACAGTGCTGTTATTTTAATAAGGCGCACTTTATAAAGTTGCAATTAAAGACGACCTATTATGTTTATTTTCAGGTTCATACTTTGATACTCTGATTGGTCAGCTGGCACCACTCTGTTGTGATTGGTCAACCAAACCAAACTCTTCGGACTCTGCACCAGCTCCGCTCTGACTAGCTTTGTTTGAGGGCGTGCCAAACTAACCGCTAGGCGGGTATTATGCAAATGTGTTACCTGGTGACATCACCACGTTACGGAAGAAAAGGCAGGACTTCAAGCGAGGCGTTTCAGGCAGTTCAGGAGCAGTGTTTCTCTTGCAGTGTAGCAGGAAGGAATGCTAAATAAGACAACAGTAAGTTTGTCCATAATTTATGTGGACTCTAAGTAGAGAAGAACCAGAGACCAAATGAGAGGCAGTTGGTTAAAAACACCAAAAAGTTGATTCCCTGTAGGGGAAGTCTGGGAAGCCAGATGTCCAAGAAGGCTCACGCTCGCTGGAGTCAGTGCACGTCTGAGTACCAGTGTGCCTTCATCTGTGTGTGTTAAGAGAGAAAGAGAGAGGCGTTCCCTGATGTCCTGGCCAGATGTTGCTGATCCCTGCCACTCCACCGAGGGAAGTTTATACCCAGCTTTACAGAATTAGGAGAGACCACTGGGACGAGAAAATCAATCCCACTGGACAAATTTAGTTATCCGTTAAAAGAAAAAATCAGATTTTTTTAGTTTTTCAACCGGTGGTATTTGATTTGACTAAATATAATATAACTTCTCATCTTCAAAACATCACTAAATGCTAAAGGCTAGTGCGTCATTTATAAAAGATAAATCAAACTCTTATTGTTGGCTTGGGCTCCAGCGAGCCGGTCCAATAGCACCACTGAGGGTTTTGACCATTTACTGCAGTATTTTTGAGCCGATGAAACTCTAAGAACAATAATAAGAAAATAATTAGTGAGATATGTTGTAATATGATACATTACTGTAAATAAAACTGAAGTTCTGTGTCCTGAAAAACTGAGTATTGAATAATTGTTGTTTCAGTACTTAAATGCTCCTTTTACTTCTATTAAAGGGGCACACAAGCTATTTTACACATGCAGTGCATTTACTTTCTTTGTGGATTAAGATCTTTTGGAGCCATAAGCCAAATTATTTCTCTGTTTTTTAAATCAGTGATTCAGAGCATCATGCTGCTCTGCAGTACGGTCATGCCAAGACATGCTAACAGTATCTTTTCTGACTCCTCGCATGTTTTAAACAGAGAATACCAACTTCTGCCCTCCAATAGTTGATTTTGAGTCCCTTCATGTAAACGCACCAGGCTGAAGAATTCTTTTATACATCTGTCCATCCAGTGTGCTGCTAAATAAAATCTGAATCCAGAAGATATAATGTGATATGTCTAATTGTCATAACTGTTTGAATGAGTTTTGTACGTATACGAAAGTGTCATATGTATATAGAGTATGTATGTACATATGACAATAATTTCCCAGTTTGGTATCAATAAAGTACATCTATCTATCTATCTATATGTGTACAGTAAATGTTTGTTTAACCTGCATGTAAATTTCTTAAACGGAATTGCCTAAGGATGCCAAATTAATTTCAGTGCAAACGGACATTAGGGTTGCATCACAACGCAACGCAACGCAACGCATTGCAAAGCATGCTCATTATGCTAAATATGAAGTTACAGCCCGCAGCCGGTTAGCTTAGCTTAGCATAAAGACTAGAAACGTTTCCTGGCTTTAGTTTCATATGTACCTTAAGATATGGTATGGATCTTCTCATCAGAAAACAAATTAATTCTGTAAAAAGAAAAAAAAAAAGGTCACAATCACTGACTACACTGTTTATTATTCCCATTAAGATAAATTAAAAGAAACGGCTGTCAAAATGTAGCTAATTGAAATTGAACTGTGATGATTGAAATGCTGATTGGATGTAATCGACTATTCGCACGTAATCAGCCGATTCTTTAACTGCAATCGACTATCTGACAAATAAAGCTAATCAGACAGTTAAATTGCATTCAAAACCAATTAAAAAAACTGTATCTAGGTACAATGTCCAGATGAGATCATTATAAAGTTTTAATCTTCTCTGTGTCCACTTGTGCTTTAAGTAACACCTGTGTGGTATGACATACATCAATCTGCCTGTCTGTTAAAATGTCTATGTGTTGTCCCTCTCTGTTTCTACACTGTGTGTGTGTGTGTGTATATATCTGTATGTTAGTGTGTTTCTGCTCCTATATGTCCACACTTGCATCTGTCTTTACCCTCACATGTGTGTGTCTGTGTGTGTTTCTCCATGTGTGTGTTCAGCGCTGGCGTGGGGATCCATCTGTGTCAGGTTAACCCGCTGGGAGCCTCTCCCAGCAGGTAGTCCTGGAGGGCCTAAATCATCTGGACGGCCAGAAGCGTGAAATCCTTCCAGGCCCGGACAGATGTCTCTCTGTTCAGCCCGACTCAGCCTTCAGCGACCTCACAGACCTTTAAAGACCCTCGGAGCAGACTTTGGCTCCCAAAACGCAGACCAGACTGTGTTGACTCACACCCAAAACAAAGCCACCTCCAAACTGGAACCAGTTGCATAAAAATAGACCTAGTCTTTATCTTAATATAAGTTAGTCTTACTATAGACACTTAAATTTACCTGTTGCATAAAGCTTCCCTATGAGTGACTCATGTAACACTGACTTAGATAGCCAATGCCAATGCCAAGCCAATGCCTTTTCTTCCGTAACGTGGTGATGTCACCAAGTAACACATTTACATAATACCTGCCTAGCGGTTAGTTTGGCAAACAAAGCTAGTTAGAGCGGAGCTGGTGCTGAGTGCGAAGAGTTTGGTTAGGTTGACATATCACAACAGAGTGGGCCAGCTGACCAATCAGAGTATCGAGGTATGAAACTGAAAATAAGTATAATAGGTCGTCTTTAATTGCAACTTTATTAGAAAATTAAATAAAGCATCTTCGTCATAAACACTAAATAGACATGCTACCAGGAGTGCCACATGCTGCATGAACTGCCAACATGCCAAGGCCAGGTCAGCCAGAGGCTAAACCAGCCTGTATCTGTGGGTGTGACACAGCAGAGAGGCAGTGAGAGAGTGAGAGACGGAGCGCTGCCCTCTCTGACCCCGAGACCATCTGCACAAACCTTGATCTTTCACACATCAGGAGATGAGCAGTCCACGGCGACGGACTGTGACTCGATATCACGTTACATGTTCGTATGAAAGGCCTTAAATAGGACATGAAGCACCTCTTACATTACACCAAAGTGCATGTGTTTACTAGCACAGTGGGAAGGCATGTAGGCAGACACACGAATAAACATAAACTTAAAGCTGCTATAATCAATATGATTATATTAACCCTTTAAAAACCGGTTGTTTGCATGATCATAACAGCTAAAGCATTCATTCTTTTTCGAGTATTGCCCTGTAATGGCCGAGGGAGATCATTGTTAGCATGATCCTGTTTAAATCGCTGTAAAATAAAAACCATAATAGCAAGGGCATTCTTTTTTTTGCAGCAGAAAGCTAAGGCTCCTTTCTTTAACGTCATCGCATTGTACGCTCGTGATGACGTCATTATGTTACGTTACGTGCCAAAGACCACAGAGAGAGCCAAGAGTTGTCCGCTCTGAGGTTGTCAAAATTATATATTAATAAAGATAGATGTAATCATTTCCATGTTTTTATCTAATGAAATATTCTGTTTCAATCCATATTTGTTGGCATTTAGCCTTTCAAGCATGCACTTGTATTAACGGGGCGGTCTAGCAGCAATCTAACAACATCATAAATTATATTTATTTAATCACAATAACAAAAATATACATATTTCAGCTCTAACACTGTTATTGTAGATTCATTAAGTTGTTACAAAAAAAGATAATATTTTGTTAGAAAAGTTGATTTAATTAAAAAAAGACTAACTCATTTAATACACTGAATGAACTTATTCAAATTGAGGATTTTGTTCAAGGTTTTTTAATTTTTCTGTGTTAAGAACTAGCCTATTTTGTTCATATTTCTACATTTAGAAATCTTTGGGATCAATATGTTTTATGTGTTTATTGGGTAACATTTTATGAAAAAGACATGTCCAATTTTTTTTATTTTTTTTATTTATGACACAATTTCAATACTTTTATCAATTATTATGGTTTATGGATTTACATAAACTTTTAGCTTATGTTGTACATAATTAAGGGATATGAAGCATTTGAAGATACTCCAAGAAATGATATCACAATAAGCAAAAATACAAATTTAGGCACTGGTGACCCATTTCTATTGTAGAGATTAAAGGGTTAACAATTGGCCAAATCTCTAGATGTAATGTAAAAGTGGTCGAAAATGTCTTATACTCTTATAACATTATATGGCAAACTGCATCAACCTACTAATAATAATTCCATTGAGGCCCATTTTTGATTAAAACAGTGGATGTCTTTCCAGAAGCAACGTTAAAACACTCCCGTTATGCTTCCTGTCCGTTGGAGGCCTCCCTGCACCAGCTGATTGAGCTGGTGTTATGTTTTTGGCCTAGGTGGCTGAGCCATGAGTCTAATGGCTTCCAGCTGGGCCTGTGTGTCTGCATTAAGTCCTCAAGTGGAAAAGTGGCTGCAAAGTCAAACCACCTGGCGAGGTCCGAGCCGCCGGGGAGGTGTGAGGTGGTGGTGGACGAGGCAATACCCTGGAAAAACCTCGCCAAAGATTACTTCGGAGGTAAAAAACAACCTTATTAATCTATTTTTTCTTTTATTTGAAGGTGCCACTTCATAATTTCATGTTTATTTCCCTCACAAGAACAGCCTAAAAAAAGAGACATGTGGCTAAGCTGACTGCAGGTGCTATTTTGGCACTACATTCACACGAACAATTTGGGCTTACAAGCTTTTTAATCTTCTACATTTTCAATGCTCCGCCGTTTGACCTTGGCCGACACAAAGCCAGACAACAGGATCCTCTCATTTAGTGCGTGCGAGCGCTGCGGCTAACAACAGCTGTAATGCCATTGGCCCGATGCTGCAGCCTTGTCACAAGCGTAGCTGCACACAAGAGCGAATAATTCTTTTACAAGCAGCATGACAGGAGGGATGGCGACCAACTCTAGGATTTCACGTTTGTCCGGGGAGACGTCTCTGCAGCAAATACGTCTTGGCACAAGCATGTAGTGGTTGTCACATTAACATTTTCCGTATTTAAGCCATGCATTTAAACAGGAAAGTGAGCTTAGAGAGGACATTAATTTTCAGAGCAACAGCCTTGAGGAAATACCTGCATTGCACTCACACTCAGGACTTCTTCTGGGTATATGTCTTGCTCAAGGGCTTTGTGTTGGTATACTTTTTATTACAGTACTAGCGTGTCTCATTCAATACCCTGAATTCCCAAGATTCAAACTGGCAACCCTCCAGACCATTATGCTGCCAAACAATGATTTGAAAATTTGCATGTTTTTCATGAGCTGGGTTCATAGATCTTTTTTTAAAATGAGTTCCATATGATGTTATCAAATAGGATATTTCTTAATCTGTTACAGAAATACAGTCACAAAGCCTTAATGCACTTATACTGTATACTGAATGTTCCAACTGAGGAAGCAAGAGTTCAACATTTTGGAAGATACACTCATTCGCTTTCTTGTCGAGAGTTAGATGAGAAGATCGATACCTCTCTCATGTCTGGGAGTAGTGTCAATCTTCTCATCTAACTCTCGGCTAGGGATGTCAAGAGAACCGATAAATATGAAGCTAGAGCGAGCAACCAGTTAGCTTAGCTTAGTAGTAGTACACATACAAGTTTTATTGTTTTGTTTTTTACGGTGGAATCGAATTGGGTATCTAGAATCGTGGAATTTCACTGGTATTGGTATCGACTACTAAATGTCTGGTATCATGACGTCCCTTGGCAAGAAAGCGAAAAAGCGTACAACCGAAAATGTCTAGTTATTCCTTTAAAGATAAAAAAACTACAGTAGAATTGTCCTCGGCCTGCACACACACACAAACACTCTGGTTTTATCAGCGTGGCCCTCAGCGCTGCGAGTGACCGTGCCACACTGCATCCATCACAGCTCGTCTCCGCCAGCCCACAGCTCAGCCCCGGGGGCTGGAAAAAATGGTGCGCCATTGCAGCTGATGAGCTGGCGAAAGATATTTATGAGGATCCTCGTAACCAGCCCAACAGATCCCAAGGCGGATGACTCCCGACCGGGGGCGCTCCGCTTTTTCCACGATAGCACTTAACATGTTACCTCCAGCTGTCATTCAGGGAGGGATGTTTTAGCATGTGGCGCAATCTAAAGCACGACACAGCTCATCAGTAATAAAGCGGTGTTGTTTCTGTAAGAGGACTAGGAGCTGAAATGTAGTTTTAAAGAAGCTGAAATTAAACACAGCATTTTTACAACACCAATATTGATTTTATTTTCCCATCAAGTCTCATAAGAGCACTTATGTGACAGTGGAACAGCTTCCCTTCATTGCAATGCCTGTCATCTATTGTTTTTAATGGAGTTTGTGGGTAAAGAGGAATAAACCCAAGTGCCCATCCCTCTCTCTGTGGCTGGTAGCGTTGTGTGTTATGTCTGAGACATTAGCGTCGACTCCTGCTGCTGCATGCATGCCATTCATTATTTAAAAGTTAATATTTAGAAATTACTTTAACAGATTTTAATTGAGCGGCAAACCACATGATGGGAGCTTAGAGGAGGAGTTCAACCATAAGAAATCAAGGTTGCAACTGGATGCTACCATAAGCATGAGACGTTGAACAAAAAGATTTTTTTTTTCTCATCGTTTTCCAGCGACTGTTCAAGCAAGTCACTATGTGGAGGAGGAAATCAGTTCAGCAAGCTCCAGGAGCACAAAAAAAGAAAAACCCTCAGACATGTCAGAGTGAGTTAGTTTGAGGGAGGAAAAGTGTGACAGTGAGAAAGAGCCGGTGTGATTTGGTCTTCTGTCATCTGCCTTCTGGATCCCCGTACACAAAACATGTTGCGATAGAAAGAGAGGGAGAGAGAGAGAGAGAATCCCTCTAATCCATCTGGCATCCTTATGCTGCTGTTTAGGCCCCATGGTGACTTCAGAGATAGAAGATGAGCATGAAAGGGAATTACAACGAAGCCCTTTCGCTGATTCCAAAAAATCTGCTCCAAATTACTCTGAGAGCAAATATCAACTTAAACAGGCTGCCTCTCCCTTCTCCCCTCTCTCCCGAGTTCACGACTTCCTCCGCAAACAAGGCCAAAAGCGGGATGGGATGAGGACCAGCAGCCATTTGAGTCCCCCTCTGACGGATCGAACATGGCACTTATGCTAATTCGCCTCGTTTTTGGCCGGCGCGCGCATTCTTACCCAGCCGAGACTCATTTGGAATGTGCAGTTGTGGCAGTAAAAGCAGAGCGCGAGGAGATGCTGCTGCTGCTGCTGCTTAGGCCTTAACTGTTTCTACTTACTATCTTCGCTGGATGGCAAACAGACTTTGTGGCCACGGCGGAGAGGCAGGCAAGCAGGCGGTGGAGCTCAATGTGTAAGTACTGCATGTACGAGCAGGTTTTTAAATGCAGGGTCACTTGAGGTGACAAAATGACACCTGACTCTGCAGATCTCCTCATTGGTCTCATTGTTTTACTGTTTTGGTTCAATCTCAGCAGCTGTTTTCAGTAAAAAAAAAGCTCTGATAAACTCACTCTATATTACCTGCCCATCACCAAACAGTAGACAGACAACGATAGCGACTAGCTGGTGAACATAGCGGAGCATTTAGCAGCTCAACATATCCTCATACAACGGCTTGTACGATATCTTTCGAAAACATTTTTGTGTTTTCCTACAAACGTCCAGCAACATGTGACGCACGTGTCAATTTCGGCTTCGGTCTTTTCAAAATAAACTTCCGTCTTCACAAGAAACAATTTGGTTAGGTTTAGGCAACAAAAGTACTTAGTTAGGTTTAGGAAAAGATTGTGGTTTGGGTTAAAATAACAGCAGAAGTGGCGTAACTTAGGTACAGAAGTTAAGTGACAAAACTACTTAGTTAGGTTTAAGAAAAGATTGTGGTTTGGGTTAATATAACACTTAAAGTGGCGTAACTTTAGTACGGAAGTTACATATCAAATAAATCAACGTTGACTTCAGCAACAGCGGTCTCCTGGGCGAAAGTCCAGTGTTTTTTGACATTCTGACCTTTCTGACCTCGTCCCTACGCGGCGTTTGTCGCTCTTTATATTTCATGGTTCACCATTACGAGGATTAAATACAAATTGATTTTGTGGTATATATACGAATTACAGTGCATTACTTTTGGTAGGTATAACTACGAATGGTGTATGACAACAGCCTTAGCAGCTAAAGGGCCAGATATTTCCATCAGGAGTTGGTGGAGACCAAAAACAGAGCTAAAAGAGAGTGAATATTGGATTTAAATCCATCAGGCTGCCAGAAACATGACTCCAAATGAATGCTCCGCGTCTGTTCGAAGTGTAAATAAGCCACTGTTTGCTAACACATTCTCCATTTCAACTTCTCAATATTTAAGAAACTAGCAAGAGTACACTAGATTTAAAAAATGATCCAACTGAAAAACTCAGCCCAGTGTTAACTTTTTTCCCATGAAAGTAGCTAGCAGCATTAGCTCCAAAAGTCACTAAATCTATAGCGAGAAAGTCACCAAGTCAACAACACTGACAGTCCGTCAGTTTTTTAAATTATCATTATGAACGTAAACAACGCACATGCTACTGTTAGTACTCACAGCTGTCAAGCTAGCAGCTTGAAGACTACGGTGACGTGCAATGATTGCACGGGCAGAGCGTACGCAGGTAGGGGTGCTATGCCATTGTTCCGACGGCCCATTAGTCCGAATTCCCAATAGTCCGAAAAATGTGCCAATAGCCTGTTATCCTGAACAGAAGCACATGGCTAATTATAATGCAAAATTACGTCGAATGAAATAATTGGACGGGCGTATTACAGTCCTGCAACAGCCATAGATACCAGATTATTTTTCTTCTTTAATTGTATTTGATTTATTGATTGGTGTCGGGATGTAATGAGAATTTCAACAAATAAAACAAAAAATGTTTTTGAAGAAAATTACCAACCCTAGCTTTAAAGAGAGTATGGCAAAAACAGGCTATATATAGTCATTTTCCCAACCCAATAGTTCTTAATCCAGTCTCACAGACATATATCCTGTCTGATATTCTGTGAAAATGGCTCAATATTGTGTTTCCAAATGGCATTAAAATTGTCTTAAAAACCTCCACGGTGAAGCAGCTGTTCTAGAAAACACTCTGGTGGACACTCCGGCTCTGAAACACTTGACAGAAGCGTGCCCTGCTGTGGTTCTTTCTATTATCTAAACACACATCTGCTCTGATTGATATGCTTGAAGTGGGCCAATTTCACCTCCCCGCGCGATGTGATAGCCATTTATTTGCTCAGCTTTAATTGTTGAAGCTCCTGTCAGAAGCACAGCTGCGGAAAGGTGACACGCTGGCGCGGGATCAGGACAATTCGATACCGCTCTATACGCCCCACTTTCGAATTAGCATGAACGGCCAAATCGAAAAAATTCCCCCACCAATGTGCGTCGCTGTCAGATGTCGCGTGATAAAGGCAATCGGCACCTCTCAGCCATTACGGCAATTTAAGTGTGATGCATGTTTTGAACATGAATTGCATCTCTTTTGACTGGAAATTACATGAAATACTATCTCTCTCACGTCCCATCACTCACGCACACACACTCTATCATATATATGGTGAAGGCTTGTCCACATGTCTTATATTCATGCGGAGATTGACAGATACAATTGCATGCACATGCAATCGTGTTCCTTTCGGCATAATTTGAAGGCACTCGAGGGTCAAGGATTTCTTTCAATCAAAAAAAGTTCTGACAAGGGGGAACGTCTTTATCCTCCGTCATGAAAACAATCTGCAAATTATTTGAATTAAAAGTGAAGGAACTGCATGAACATCTGGGACTTTTCTTTTTTTTTTTCGTGCGCAACTTCTCCTCTCACTACAGGCATGAGAAAATAATAAGTGGAGAGCTGAATTTGTGTCAGCGCGGCTCAGGAAAATAAGATATCATGTCTTGCTGGCGGTTTGATGTCAGGCTCTCGGAGTCGTACTCGAATGCCTCGTCCCGTTGAGGCTGCAACGGAGGCCGCCAGAGAGAGGGGGGGTTCAGCCAGAGTTCACATCTACAGCCACTAACCAGCTCTTCATCAGCTCCGTCTCTCTATTTACCTCTTAATTTCCTCTCTGACTTCTCATCAAGTTGTGTAACGCAGGGCTCTCGGCGTTGAGCGACGTCTCCTTTAGTGTATTGGCAGAGCCAAGCCAAAACCCGTGGGGACCGGCCTCGCCCAGTCCCACCGTCACTCACATCTTCAGCTAGACACTTTGTTTGCATCTTCATCAAAATCTTGATTCGTGATCAGGAACATGTGTTCCAGTCCACATTCTGCTGGTCACGAGCAATCAAAAGAGGCGGTCGGACAAACTATATGGAGAGTTTCCAGCTCCAAGAGATGTGGCCGATCACATGTGATCGCATAAAACTATGAGAATTAACTCTCTTGTCTGTCCTGTGGTTGAGTTTAACTGCTGGGGCTTTCTGCATGAGGAAAAAATGATCGAAATGCAACCACTTCAGAATGGGCGCCTGACCAACAGATTTAATTAAAGGGGACATATCATGCTCGTTTTCAGGTTCATACTTGTATTTGGGGTTTCTACTAGAACATGTTTACATGCTTTAATGTTCAAAAAATACATCATTTGTCTCATATTGTCTCAAACGCTCCGTTTTAGCGCCTGTCTCTTTAAGAACCCCTCCTGAAAAAGCCCAGTCTGCTCTGATTGGTCAGCTTTTTCCGGTCTTCGGCATCTGCGCTGTCACCGTCTTCACAGCGTTGTGAGTATTCTCGGCTTGAGCACAGCGAGTAAACATTTGAGTGGAGTTTGAAAGACTTTAAAGGTGCTATTGATAACATTGATAACATTCTCCCTCCCCGTTCCATTGCATTCACTTCACAACAAGTCACTGCCTGGCACTTACCGTCAATCTCAGCCATTTATCCGTTTTTTCCACACTAACTGACGACCCAGAGATACTAACATCGTTTATTGGCTCACAAGCCTTGTTAGAAGTGGGAACCAAACTTCAGATATCTTCCACAGAGATAAACAAAACATTCATTTTGGACCCGCCAAAATTTTTAAAATGATTCATTCACAATCCTAATTTTTTCAGGAAAAGCCATACTATTATTCTGCACCTTTCTATAAACTCTGTGGATGTATTATTTATTTTTTATTTTTATAAAAATGTTATTAATAAGACCTTTAAAGAAAGGCTCTAAAGAAAGATGCATTGTGGGAAGTGTAGTATGCAGTGTTTTTGAATTTGACACATATTAGGGACTAAAAGTCAGGATATCTCGGCCTCTGCTGCATTGATTTTGACCAGTTTTGAAATGTAAAAATAATAATAATCAGGGTACAAGGTGTAACTAAATCCAAACTCACCGACTCCATCGTCGTTGTATATGCAGCTTGAGTCCCCCAAAGCATTATGGGAAGTGAAGTTCCAGAACTCAGATCACGATTCTGCCAAATAGAAGAAAAAAAAAGACAAACAACATGAGAGACAAAATCCATTAATATTAACTTTTTTTTTTTTACATTATTAAGGCTCAGAATATCCCATCAACATGGTTCTTAGAAACCTGGAACACTAACATGTCCCCCTGCATCCAAATATTCATATTAACATGCGCGATTACATACAAAGTCACTACAGCCAGCAAATACACACTAATAGACACAAGTTTGCGTTAGGCGTTGCGAAGGACGTGAATAATTTGTAATAATTTGTAATAATTTGCGTATTTGCGCAAGTTGAAATATGTCAGCTCGAGCGAGAAATTCGCTTGACGCTGTGTCGCAAAAGCCCATCAGCGTTGGTATTCTCCTCCTGTCGTCGCTGACGTCCTGACTGTTGAATCAGAAATGTATGAAAAAAATATTGTAGCGTCTGTGGTCACCCAGAGCTACAATAGTACATCTTATTTGTACAGAGACCGGAGGAAACTCTGTGTATAAATGGATGTTTATAAGCCACAGACTGTCTATGGTATAAACAACAACGTCGCTGCCGTATTTCTGTCTAGATGACGTTATGTTGAGTGTTGATGGAGCAGCTGCATAGCCTGGCACTGATCCATCCAGACTCCATTCAGAAAACAAGCATTTTAAAAGTTGTTTGATTGTCATCTTGCGGACAGACCAGACAAAGCATGAATTCAGTACTTTTTACAAATCTGCATCATTATGTAGTTATTTCAGCATCCTTTTGATCTGTTTATTGCAATTAAATCACAGCACAATCTGTTTATTTTGGGTTCATACCGCAGTAGAAAAACAGATTAATTCAGCAGATGTGTAGCTTGCTAGATACAGTGAAAAGTGAGCCTCCCTGACGTTATGAACCCAGACACAACAACGTTTGGTTTTCCGACATATCTGGGACTTCCACAACATGTACAAAGCAGCAATAGTGGTTATTTCGGCCATGGTTGATGAAATATTTTTAGCATCTAAATGGAGGTAAACCCCACCTCCTCTTCGGCGCGTCTAACGCGAGTGACGCAAATGAACATAAATGATCCCGCGGTCAAATTCCCTTTGTGTTTGGTGTGGATGCAGCATTAGTCACAGCAGCCATATTGCAGTTGTTGCAGTGTGTGTTTCTCTGCTATGACTCTACTACGTCCCTCCCTGATTTCTTCATTGTCTTTACTGCTCTGAAACATCCCTCCGCAGCATCCGCACTGTAACCGGACGCCTGCCAAGCTTACATGCCGTCACACACCAAGTACTCCTCGAACGCTCAGAACAAAATTGTTTTTCTCACTTGAGCTTTCAGTTCAACCACAGTCTGCTGACAGACGTTCATGTATCACTTAGAAAAAGTTATTCTGATAGCTCGTTGACCAAGATCCTGACCTCTTGGATGTCCTCTACATCTCAAACTCGATGTCGTCTTAAAAACTGCTTCCACTCTTCATTTACTGGAAACAAAATCATGCATTTTCTTCCACAAACATTAAACATGCATCACCGACCCTACCGATACTATTTAACTGAAAAAAGTCATTTTCATTCCCCGTCTTGTGCCATATACTGCTCAGATACATCTGCCATGTTATGTGTCGGATCAGATAAGCAGGAAACCTGCTCTGACATCTGCATTTGGGATAAGTCGACGCACTGCTTCTCATGCGTTGGTACAAAACGCCATGCATGAATTGGGATTCCTGTCGCGGGTTAGCTTAAGATGCAGCGTTTATTTTTGCTCAGATGCATGCATTCATAAAGGAAATTTCTTTTCATCATGCCGGGAAAAAAGGTCATTCTTTTGTCCGTATAAAGATAGATTAATAAATTACACGAGTTCATGAAAAGACAAGCACAATTCAATCCAGGTTTCCTTAATTGAAACTCTCTCCCCCAGCTCCCTGATTAATTTATGCTCTGATCTAAATTGACCCATCCAGCCGCGAGGTATACAAGTAGCCGTGCTACAGCAGCACACTGATGTGTCATTAGAGTCTCGCTGTGATCGCCGTGGCCCCAATATTTCATCCGCTGGTATGAGCGACTATCAGGTGACTCCTGCTGCAGAGAATATGGAATTATCTCTCATCAGCGGTAAACAAGCACGCCGCCCAGCCCCCCCTCCAGCTTTCAGCAGACGCCTTGAAGAATTTAGCAGCATAAATTGATCCGACTTTTGACGGTGCGGTGATACTCCTACCCCCTACATCTACCCCCTCCCCTCCATTCAGCGCCCTCATCTGCTCTCGTCCTCTCTCCCTGTCTGCATTCTGTCACTCTCTTTATACTTCATATCATGAAACCAACCGACAGGCATCAAATATCATTCAAATATCTTATTTTATTAAACAGAGTACATGCAGCGTTTTCCCTTGAAATGAAGACCACGTTTCCCATAACTGCTTTCTCATATTGCGATCTGTCTACAGTTGTTCTGATACCGATACCAGTATCAGAAATGCGTCCGAACCCAGAAAAAAATCTACTTTTTTAACCAGAAATCAATTCTTCTTCGCCGCTCCATAACAGTAGCCTTCACTGTGCTGTCGCCCTGGATGTATCATGGCTGCCACTGGCAACTACTGTTTTAGAGCAGTGAAGAAGAACTGATCGCAAGTAGTTTGTCAGTTGACAATAGCAAACAAAAACAGTGCGGTGGTATTAAAAAATGTAACGGTAGTCAGAGCGAAGAAAATGTCAACCATTTGGCAATATTTCACAGCGGAAAATCCAACAAGTATTGATCTGAAAGTGAAACTTATCTATGCTCTCTTCAAAGCCACCAGACTCCATTGACAAAAACAGTATAGATAAGTAGCTAATATATGTTTTGCTGTCGGCCCCGTCCGCAGCAGTACATTGCTTTGCCGTCATTACCGTCATCTAACTAGCTTTGTTTGAGGGCATGCCAAACTAGCCACTAGGCAGGTATTATGCAAATGTGTTACTTGGTGACATCACCACGTTACAGAAGAAAAGGCGGGACTTAAAGCGAGGCGTTTCAGGCAGTTCAGGACCAGTGTTTCTCCCTTTGGTGCAGACTTTGGGCTTTGCAACTTTGCAGACCTTTTACATGCACAAAAAAACTATATGACACACTAAAGGAAAGGGAAAAAGCACAATAGGTCCTCTTTAAACATTATCAGCTCTTCGTCAGTGCAGTCTCTGTTCACCTTTACAGAACCTATAGTGTCTTTTTTTGCCCGTCATACAGAGCCCACAATAGCTCATCTCTTCAGTTGTACCCCTGTAACTTAGGAGGCGACTCTGTCATTTCCACAGCTCATATTATACATCTCCGAGCTCGCGATGCACCAGATCTGGCTTCTATAAAGACGTAGGATAAGATTACAGCTAAATCAGTCTTGTGGCTTTTCTCTGGGAAAACTTATGAAGTCCTAAAACTCCCCCAGTTATGAGTGGGCTCAGCAGGGCTGCACTGGAAGGTTCCCGAAAGGAGCGAGGAGTGAAATATAATACAAGCGTCACTGATCCTCCAAATAATAAGGCACTGACAGCGTGGAATGATAGCATGATAACTCATGGAAGCTTCTTAAATCCAGCACAGGTACATGACCCTCGCTTTGTAAAGAAGTCATTTTCTATGATATATACTTCACTAATTCATCTGGCACATGCTTTGTTTTTCTGCTCTCTTTCCTCCCTTCGATTCTGCTTCCTTTTGATGAAAAGTGGAATTATTTGCACTGTTGCACACATGGTTTTGGATGCCGTCTGGCTCTCTTTCCTTCAACACAAGTCACGGATAAAAAAGGATTGAAGCCCTGGTACATTTAATGAAATGAAGAAGTGCCACTGTTGGTTTACATGAAACCGATTCTGTGTGGAGGAGGGCTCCGATTGGCTGTCCGTGCGATCAATCACGCAGCGACAGACGATTTTCATTAGCCTACCTCGACTCTCTCTCCACAGTTGCGGGTAAAGGAAAAAAATAACATGTTTGCAAAGAACATAAAACACGAATGAAGTGAGGTGCAGATGTCTGTATATATTTAGTCTATCAGCCAAGGTCCTCCAGTGATTTCACATCAAAGCGGAGAACAGGGAGCCAACAGTAACAGTTTCGCTTCTCCTTCATCAGCATGTGCGAGCTGTTTATTGGCTTTGGAAGTCAAGAGAGGGTCAGGATCAATCCACCGTGAGAGAGTGGGAGTCCCACTGAGGACGAGGTGTGATTTTATTAAATCAACATGGAACCGAGTCCTGCAACGTGCCAGTCGACGCCTATCAAATCATCTACTGAAGCCATTTTACTGACTTAGGGTTGTTTACGTGCGCGCTAGTACCCCGGTTTTAAGTCTTGGTTTGTGGACTGCCGTTTTGAAGCCTCGAGTTTGACATTTTAGCCGCCGCCATCTTGGTTTTTGCAACCAGAACTTCTAGACTTCTATATAATCGGACTTCATTTTGCAACCAGAGAAGTCGCCCTGCTGGCTATTAGAACAAATTTAAGTTTAAGGCACTTCCTTATTGGCTTCACTTCTCAGACCCGGACGTTGCCCACTGGTGCAAACATCTGCATGTGTATATCTTCTCCAGACAGCCAACGAAGGGTTATATGTCAGAGTCCTTCATGGGAGAGAGCTGCTGATGGGTTGAACCTGTGGCCCGACGGTCAAACCACTAAACCACTCTCCTGCTCCAGTTCCCAGACCACAAAGTACATGCCTTTTTCAGCATCTCGGCGGAAACAACATGCTGCTAAATGCATGTTGCACTCATGCAAATGACAGATACAATAGTTGTAGCTGATGGCATCTTACATTTTTAAGTATATAAATTATTGCATTCTATTTTCTTCACTATTTGGGTCATCTTGCATGAAGATAATATATGTTGAGTAGGATTTCAGAGGATAGATTAGAGGACATTTCCACTAATTAAATAAAGAACATGAGGTTTGTCATGTATTTATTTGTTCCACTGTTAAAGGGGACCTATTGTGCTTTTCCCCTTTCCTTTAGTGTGTTATATAGTTTATTGTGCATGTAAAAGGTCTGTAAAGTTACAAAGCCCAAAGTCCACGCCAAAGGGAGTTCATCTTAGAGATGCTCCGATACCATTTTTCCTTCCTGACACCGACTCCGATACCTGAACTTGCGTATCGGCCTATATCGAGTACCGATCCTATACCAGCATTATAAAAAATATATAAAGTTCCTCTTCTTCTTCTTCTTCTTCTTATTATTATTATTACTTAACAGCTGTTTACTACTGATCATGTATGGATAGTGGACATTAGTTGCCATGGTACATCCAGGGCGACAGCACAGTGAAGGCTACTGTTTTGGAGCGGCGAAGATTAATTGATTTCCGGTTAAACAATGATTTTTTTCTGGGTTAATAATTTATGGTATTGGATCGGTGCATAGACTGGCGTTTTGGGCAGTATCGGACACATTTCGGATACTGGTATTGGTATCGGAACAACTCTAGTTACTCTCCCCCACAGAAACACTGCTCCTGCACTGCCTGAAACGCCTCGCTTGAAGTCCCGCCTTTTCTTCCGTAACGTGGTGATGTCACCAAGTAACACATTTGCATAATACCTTTCGAGCAGCTACTCTGGCTCGCAAAGCTAGTTAGAGCAGAGCTGGAGCGCAGTCTGGTGAGTTTGCTTAGGTTGACCAATCACAGCAGAGTGGGCCAGCTGACCAATCAGAGTGGACTGGGCTTTTTGGGGGGCGGGGCTTAAACAGAGCGTTTCAGACAGAGGGTGAAAAGAGGTGCAGCAAAACAGTCGGTATGAGAAAAGTAAGGTGTTTTATTAACATTAAAGCATGAAAGCATGTTCTCGTAGAAACCCAAAATAGAAGTATGCACCTGAAAATTAGAATAATAGGTCCTCTTTAATGTGTCTGTCCTTCCCGTGATTACTCCTCCTTTACTGAACTTTCGGTAGTTGCCTCGCAGTGACCTGAGGGTTAGTGGACTGAATCCGTAAACGCTCTGAGAAAGTCTGCGTTCCTACTGTACTGCTGCTCCCACACTACCATTGCACTCTATATCATGTCATTCTACTCTGAAGCAAAGACAAAAAAAAACATCAGGGATCCTATTTGGCATTACATTTCCACGGTATATAGGACGTATCAAGAGTATCTTGTCCTCCTCCTCCTCCCCAGGACCTTCATTAGATCAGCGCAGGGTATAACTCACTCACCAGCCAACCTCCGCCGACTCTACGAACACTCATGTATACACACAAAGACAGTATGTTGGAGCACAGCTGGTAACAATCAGCACGGACCAGGACTTAATGAAGCTTTGACATAAGAGCTCATACTCCACCGGGCCTGCAGACAGACAAGCCTACCTGGCCCAGACGGTGAAGCAACATTATCTATTGTGGATTTATGACGAACAAGACATAATTTGTTACTGTCCGCGATGTTCAAAAGGTCAGGTTTTAAAGCTTGTAATTATTAACGTCAATGCGTCATTGTCAAATTACCTGTAACATCTGGATATAGTGACAAACAAATGAGATCATGGTTGAGATGATCTACGACGGAGATTTTGGTAGTGGTAGAGATTTGTTCACGTTAAGACGATATTTCCCATAAATCTCCTTTCTTATTTTGTGGGATGGGATGGTCCATAGTTCCTGTTTTCTACTGCCAGAAACACTAAAAGCATCCTTTTTCTAAAGCGATCCAGCAGATTTCCTAAAAACACATACAGTAAGATGCAACAATAAGCTGCCAATCCTCTCAGAGGGGGCTTCGTTGGCCTGGGTTTCGCTTACTTTTGATGCTCAATATAAATTTCTGGGGAACTTTTGTTGTTTCTCTTTTGGTTCCCAAGGAGACAGAAGTGTTTCCTATAGTTTTTTTCTACATATATACAGGAGGATATCAATGCAGCCAAGATCCAATCTGATGTGCCAAGGCCTAAGAGAAATAGCACATGTAACCATGGTGATTTATTTGCGGTAGTTAAGACTGTCCCAACATAAAATAGTAGTTTTAAGGCTTCGAGCTAATATTTTAAATGTATTTATTAACCCTGATTCAGGTTTTCCAGAGTTGTCAGGTGTAGAATATCTTTACAAGAGGAAATCTGTCCAAGTCAGAGTCATGGCTGGTTAAGTACATTGGCAAGGCTGTTGTATCAGACCACTGGGGATAAAGAAAGAGCTGAGGTATATGGTAAAGCTCAGTCTTTATTATAGTAGGGTCCAAAACCTCAATTCTTTGACCATTTACTGGCTAAGATGTTTTCATGATTGATTTGACTACTATGGACCCTTTATAAAAAATGTAGCCCCCAGGTCCCTCGCAAGATCCTGTGATTTTTTGCCAGAGGGACAAATCCAAGATGGCCGCTGGCGCCGTCTTAAAAAATTAACTTTTGAATCAGCTATAAGCATGATAGATGTGGGTCATTAGGGGCCTACTACACCTACTACGTTGTTAAAGTGAAAGTGAAACTTAAAAGCAACAGGTTCTAACATGTTGTAAAACTGAATGAAACATTGCGTTTTGAACACAATCAAAAAGGCTTCTTTAAGTTTAGGCATAAAACTACAACTTATTTAGGTTTAGGCAACAAAAATACAACTTCTTTAGGTTTAGGCAACAAAAATACAACTTCTTTAGGTTTAGGCAACAAAACTACAACTTCTTAGGTTTAGGCAACAAAAGTACAACTTCTTTAGGTTTAGGCAACAAAACTACAACTTATTTAGGTTTAGGAAATAAAACTACAACTTCTTTACATTTAGGCAAAAAAAACCCACTTAGTTAAGTTTAGGGAAACACATTGTGTTTTGGGTTAAAATAACTACAACTGACTACTGTCATGTCTCTCGGCCAAGTCACAACAAGAATTTATGACTCTCAGTCGCTTATTCTGAACCAGGCATAAGTCGACCACAAGGATTCCGATTCTGACATCAGTCTGACGTTATGACATAATTTTGACCCAGAAATCCAAATTGGCCGCCATCCAGTAGAGTTAAAACGTAACTTTTGAATGGAAAGATTTTTTCAGTGAAAATTGTCTATGAAAGACACATGAAAGTACATTTGGCTTTTTAAACTATATTTGATCATTTATTCTGGTAGATCAAGACATTACATTAGTGGAATAAGACCAGATCTGGATAGAACAACACCAGATCTTGGTCCTCACATATGGTCCAAACCTATCGCCAGACAGGAACGTTGGACGCATCTGCAAAAGCCTGTATTACATTCAATGATGATGCTTTTTTTTAAGTCCAATGACGATGTTTCTACAATATCTGCACATGTAAACTATTATATGGTATGGTTAAGGTTATGAAAAGATCATTGGTAATTGCAGGTCTATGGGACGTAAACGCCAGTGTCATGCATGAAAATCTGAAGTGCTACAGTCCCATCCACACCCTTACTGCCCGCTATACATATAGGGCACTACTTCCTGTCTTGGCAATGAGATTGCAGATACAAGCAGCCAAGATGAGGTTTATGCGGCGCTGTGACGGGTGACCGGCCTCACAGGAGGAGCTCAGTGATTTTTAAAGCACCAGTTGAGGTGTTTTGGGCACCTACTTGGAACGCCTCCTGGCTGCGGGGCCACAACCGACCAGGAGGAAACCCACGCAGAGGCCGATCCAGAACTCTCTAAGCTGATCTGGGTGTGCTTTAGGATTTCTTGCTGAGGAAAATAGTGTTTGGGACACTGGTCGAAGTTGCTGTTGCAACCATCGACCGTATAAAAGAAGTGGACATAGTCACCGTGACGTCACCCATTGGTTTGTAGACTACGGTTTTGGTTTGTAGACTTCGGCATTTTGGCCGTCGCAATCTTGGTTTTTGGCCGTCGCTATCTTGGTTTAAGGCCGTCGCAATCTTGGGTTTTGGCCGTCGCTATTTTAGTTTTTGGCCCTCACCATCTTGGTTTTTGGCTGTCACCATCTTGGTTTTTGACCATCGCCAACTTGGTTATTTGCAACCAGAAGTGACATGAAAGGGTGGAGGTAAGTACAACCGAACGCTGGATAAGACATTTTCATGTTACCAAAATGTTAAAATTAACTTTTAAAAATGGACAATGCCGTGGTAGTGACCTGTCAATCACAAGGTAGCCCCGCCTTAAAGCATACCCTGCTTTATGGTCTATTTGACTCTAAATGGGACCATAATTTACTAAATGAACATCATGCTGTATTGAAGAAGACTTGAAACTAGTGATTGAGATCATAGACTCATGTTTACAATGTTTACTGAGGTAATAAATCAAGTGAGAAGTAGGCTCACTTTTCAGACCCGGAGGTTCTCGCCTGGTTGGACGGACGTATGCAACTTGAGAATATTAAACCAGTTTGTAGAAAGTGGCTAATGTATACGTATATTTCTTGACAGTGGACAGTAGAGAAGAGTCAGGAAACAGAGGGAGAGACAGAGGGAGAATGACATGCAACAAAGGTCCCCATATGGTATGCATCTGAACCACAAGGCCACCAGATCCCCCATGGAATTTATTTTCATAATATTACTTGAATAAGCATAGCCATCACAGACGATGTAAATTTGTAATTTCATCATGTAAATTAGTGTACGAACACATGGTATGAAGAGAACAGACAATGTCTTTTCTCAGGAAGCTCTAAACCTAATCCATAGCAATGTGCAGCCCTGTAGAATATCAGAGATATTCAGTAAAACAAAGAGCAGCATTTCTCTGTGTGCTCTCTTCTCTTGTCACCTGACGCAAAGTGATGCATCTCCGCCACAAAACCCAGGTGTGATCACTCAGTGGGTTCTGCCGGGCTGCAGGAAAAAAAGCTCTCGAGTTGAGAAAGATTAATTAGTTAAACTGGGGCAGACATCAGTCTTCTAACAAGTCTCTGTGCTGTCGCCAGGGATGGGGAGGGAGGGTGAAGAGGAGGAGGAGAAAGATGAAGAGGAAGTGTTGCAGAGCCGGTGAAACATTGTGGTGAGAATCTGAGAATCTTATTTTCTTTTTATACCTGGTGGCAAAGTTTTAAGAGGATAGGATTGTTTGGAGGAGGAGGAGGAGTCTGAAGCTCATCCTTCACCCTTATCTGGACACCGAGGGCTGTCAGGTCAAGTGTACAACCTTCCTGGTGCCACACTAATGATGCTCCCCCCCTTCCTCTGGCCTACAAGGTCAAGTCTCCCACCCCACCTCGCTTTATCATCCCTCAGCAGAGCCCTGCAGCTCTGACAGTCCTCACTGTGGGTTTTTAAAATGATTTTATTGCACTGGCGATAGTCCAATTTGCGCTATCTCCCTGAGAAAACACAGCGAAACACCTTTTTTCCTCACACTGGAAAACGTTTGCTGAATCTGCATGTTCCTTTTGTCAAACTTTTGCTCAAAGAAAAGTGTCTTTTGTTCTCCACTAAGGAGCTCTCCGCTGAGGTAATTAGAGGTTCAAGGCCTTGCTTAAGGGCACCTCAGAAATAATTGCTATGAAAAGGTAAGCACACTTTTAGTAGCAGAGGATGCTGGTAGTTAGTCAGGACTGGGAGGACTGATAACGGCAGCAAACACTGTTATTGGCCAGAGCTGCTAATATAGAGACTGTGATGAAAGGGCTGCAGATGTTTTACTTTGATCTACTGCAGACGGTGATGATGCAGTTCCTCCGTCTGTCTGTGTTTTTCTGCATCAGTGCATGCTGGAGTGACTTTTCCTGTTGTTTAAAGGGCGGCTGTTGTAGCCCAACCCTAGATGAAGCTGCTACATGTGCAGTACATATACATCCTTATAGTCAGTGTATTAATGGTACATACAGTAATGTAGATGGCAGTCAGCGTGCTCCCAGTTTGGAAAAGCAGACAGAAGTACCGGCACGGAAGCTAAGCTAATGTACTGCTGTGGACGCCACGTTAGTTCGGATCCTAAAGTCACACGATAACACAAACAAACTAACCGATCCATGCAGCGGTAGAGCAGTAAGTTCCCTGTTTCTGAGAGTTAAAATTACTGTTTTTGTGAATGGAGCCTGGTGGCTTTGAATAGAGCGATATTACTGCTTCAAGTTCCCCGTCCGAAACAGCTAGTCTGATGATGAGGTAAAGTGGTGAAAATATTCTAAATATAGTGTACACTTAAACTGATATTGCCGCTTTACCTCGCCGTCTGACGGCCCTTTCCGACGGGGAACTAAAGCAGTTATATCGCTCTCTTCAAAGCCACAAGACTCCATTCACAAAAACAATAATTTTACCTTGCAGAATGCGGGAGCATACATACAACCCTACTTCAAATTATACGAACTAACCCTTTCAGTTAATTCCAAACTTAGCAGCGCTAACTTTGACTCAGCTAGTGCTGGCGTTCACATTATTCATAACCTTATTGATTAGCTTACTTTGGTCATCCTACGTCACTGCTTTTTGCTAACAGCTGAGGGGGCGTTTCCATTTGAAAAAAAGTTAAAGAGACTGGGAAAAAGCTTACTGAAACAGTTGGAGGAGTAAACATGTGTCTTGAGGAACAGATGCACGTAAACCTTTTCAACATCTGGTCAAAATGCATCTCAAACCAACTTTCAAGATGGTTTGGACAATCGGATGTCAATAAATTTTCCGATTTGGCTTTTTTTGAAGTATGAAAAGAGTATTTATATGTGATGAGCAGATACAGGTATGTACTGCCGCCCATGTCTGCTTGGAGCACTGTGTGTGCTCGTATGCGTGTCTTTCTCTCAGCGGCTGCTGGGTTTTGAATATACTCTCGTGCCTGTAATTATTGAAATCAATTTTGACTGATATTTTCGGGCTATACGCTCCTCTCTGCAGCACAACGAGCAGCAGAGGAGTTTGAGAGTGACATCTGTTAAGCCTTAGAGCTGGAAGGCCAAAAATAAAAGTTACTGGGTTGGGCCCCCTTTGTTGCATTTGCAGAGATCAGCTGGAGGACAAATGGTGAGATTCCTGCTCAGTGGGACGCCCCGAAAAAACCATGCAACCCTACGCACACGAGGGTTTACGCAGACACACCTCTACCGTGTGTGCACGCAGATGCACGCACACAATGGAGGCCTCATTACATGGCTGGATTAAACAGAAACATTTTTGCTGGAGCGAACATCAAGGCACCGATTTTTATCTTTGTCCCTCGGAAGAGCTGACATGACCTCAAAGGAAAAACCGATCCTCAATCAGCTCTTAAGTCTCTTTCCTCTCGGGATGTTTAATGGCAACCTTATCTTTAAACTGTAGATGACATTGTTTCAGTCACTTCACATTTTCCCTGATTTACATCTTCTGAATTGTCAGCGAGGGAATCGCTAAGTCTGTATAGCGAGCGGCGTCTCCGTGCTCTGACAAAGATGGATTTGCTCTATTCTCCCTCCCTGTCGCACTCCACGCAAAGCTCCGGCTTCCTGACTAATCGGCTGCTAAATCATCCGAATTTTAGTGACGTTCGATGCACTGCCTGCTCATCAGGAGCTCGCACCGGCAGAATAACAAAGCGGTTAGTTAAGCCACAGAGCGGCTTCCCTGTCGAATCTTTGTCTGGATGAGAGCATCAGATAAATCCTTAAAACTACAGTCAGAGTGACTCTGACGCGGTCTGATTTCAATACACAACACAATTCAGCTCAAGCAATCACAGATGAATCTGAGGAGAGGTTTTGCTTTTAGAGAACAAAGAGCATCCTACCTTGCACGCTAGCAGCTGACAGTTAACAGCATTCTTTCATTACCAACAATTGTCTCCCTCTTCTGAATCATCCTTTTTCAATACACGGCATAATAAAGGACGCAGGAAACGGTGAGGTTGCCAAAAAATCTGGGTCTGAGGAACTTTCTGTTTTCCTTAAACAACTACACAGAACCATCTGAGAAGCCGTCAATGGAAACTGTTTGGAAAAGGCTAGGCACTTTCAAAAACTACTTGGCAGGTGATTGGACGAACCATCTGTCAATCAAACTAACGAAAGTGAAACTAACTCAGTACTTTGCTCTTCTTTCAATGAAGAAATGCTCTCCAGTTCTGAGGTAACTAATGCTATTGCAGCTACGCTAACCTCTTCAGGCGCCTCTCCGTGTCGCACCTGGTCTCATGGTACATGTACACGGGATCCGTCATTTCCACGCTTCCCGTGCAAATCAGAGGCGTCCGGCGCGAATCGTCACCTCCAGAAACTCCCTAGAAACTTTTAAACTAACCATTGTCGATCTAAAATGAAGACAAATTCAGCAACTGCAAGGCTTATTTTTCCATACAACGGTTTCAGAAACACATTAGGGTGAATTATTTTCGTAATATAAGAGAAAGAAGTCTCCAAACGAGCCGCCACGATGGTTCTGGTTTGAAAGCTGGGAGCACCGCACTTGGCTGCAGTGGCGCCTCACAGGACGCTGATTGGTCCATTGTCTGGCGAGCCAAACACAGGCGCATTACTTGATATTTATATCACATTTTTGTCAGGACCTCCCAGCAGCATATAACAATAAATCATAATAATATCATCAATTAGTTATTAAACACGACGTGGACCTGGATCATTAGCAAAAAAATGGATGGATAAATGCATGGATGGATTAACCAATTAAAAAATAACAAATCAATTTATGGTCCGTATATGAATTTTACATAAGGTCAGAGGTATGGAACAACAGCATGGGGGGTTTAAAAAAATATATCTCATTTTATTTAATTATTTATATAGAAATGTTTAAGATCTTTTAATACATTCAAATGTTTTTCTCTTTTCTTTGGAGATTATTTTTTGGCCATTTTCTGCCTTTATTTGACAGAGACAGCGGAGAGAGACAGCATTTCAGCATTTTGTATTTCCTTATTTGCACTGTGATTATATGATATAAATTGCATACTGTAATGCAACTATGTGTACATGTTTCTTATATTTCTTATTTTTATTTTTCTTATTTACTCATATTTCTCTACATATATTGTGTTATATATTGTAGATTTATTTATGATTATAGAAGAGCAACTGTAAGGCCCCAGGGATCAATAAAGTACTTCTGATTCTGATTCTGATATGTGGGGAAAGAGATTAAACAGATCGAACTGGGGACTCGCTGCTCAGGGTATTTGCGCCCATGTGGTATGCGCCCTTACGATTTGGCTATCGGTTCGCCCTTTCTTTCTTTTTTTGAGGAAATTTGTAGTCCTAAAACTATCATTTTTGTACCGAAAGTCTGCGTTACAAAGTGGGATTGTGGATGTTTAAGTGAGTGGAGAGAGTTTAACAAAAGACACTCTCAAGTTGCATTATGGGAAGTGTATGCAGTGTTTATGTTTGTTAGTTTTTTTAGATTGTATGTGATTATAATTTGCATATGGTGCTTTATATTTAATATTTCAGTTTTAGGTGTACATGTGCGTGCACATCCAGGAAGTGCTGATGTGTGTGTCCTCGATACTAAATCAATAAATACTCAATACTTTATCTGATGGGAATGATATTTAGGACGGCAAATAAACACTAAAACCAAAAGAAACACATGTAAAACATTTGCATCGTAGTAACAAACTAACACCCCTCCCTTTTACAAATGTTCCCTCTTTCAAATCACTTCATCTCCTCTCCTCCAGGATGGTTTGATGCATGTACACCTTGTCACCTCCCCATATCACACAGAGAAATCCCCGGTAGTCTTGCATTAGGTTGAGTTGCCACGTTTGCGAAAAAAAAAGAAGAAGAAAAAAAATGTGAATTATAAATAAAAGGTAATGATGCTATTATCATGCTCTCTTACTATCCTGAGCGCCGCGCCTCACCTTTCTATTTGAATAATGATTTATAATCATATTAGTTCTCTCCGGAGCCCTGCTCTGGAAAAGTAAAAAGCTATTATCCAGTTGTCAGCTTCCAGGAGACGCCGCGGGAGATGGAGCGATGATGCTGACACACGCAGGAGCTGCACACACACTCGCCACGCACACGCTTAGTGCGGGTGGAAACACACACCCGGAGCGTACGTACATGCACTCAGCGCCGTTCTGCTGCGCACACAATCAATGGTGCAAATACATATTAGCATGCACACACGTCTTTTTTTTTCAGCCTCAGTAGACGGAAAAAAAAGCAGAAATGCTTTTTGTAAATTGTTGCATTTGTTTAACCCAGCTTGGCGTGCCAGGAGGGCGGGGTTTACAGCTGGAGAATCACTTGTCAATCACGCAATGTTGACTTCAAAACATGCTCCTGTATCGGAGCTCAAAACGAAAAACAACAACTGGATGTTTCAAATGTGTTTCGAGGAGAAAAGCTGCCAATAAATGAACCAATTCAACCAATTATTAGCAGTATAATTCTCCTATTACACATACACACTTGGGCATAAGGCTAACCATTTTTATGATAAGAAATTAGACACAAATATCACTCTGTTTACCTAGAATATAGCCTATATAGAGGACAGTAAAAGTAGAAACCATAGTGTGATAGATGCGGAGACATATATAGATAGATAGTGAGCAGCAGAGAAAATAAGATATCATGCATCACTGATCAATACTGTCACCTGCTCGGCCTAATCCTCTAAAACACATTCAGACGGAGCCTGATGGCGGGGTTATATCTGGGAAATAGGAATGTGTTTACACTGAGCATTAAAAACTACATTTGGCTGCAATTCGTCTGTCATTAAGCCATTTTTACATGACAGGTTTCAGATTGACATGTCAGATTGTTGCTGTAATGAGAAAAAAAAGCAGAAAAATACAGTATTTATTTGTAAGTAAATATTTTTAGACTTTCTTCTTTTCCAATTAAAGTAGTTAACTTACAAAACGCAGCTCTTTGCAGCCTCCTCTTCACCAACAAGATGATTCCTGCCTCACGAGGAAGCTCCGCCTGAAAGAAACATTTAATTTGAATTAATAAAATACGTTTTATGCATAGCATTGTTATCAGGTAGTGCTGTTTTTGTGGTATAATAACCATTTTTAGAATTACAATTATAAACTTCAACTTCAAGAAGAAGGAAGAACAAAGCTTCCAGTGTGCCAGAAGCCTTTTCAAAATAGGAGATATCGAAGTCATGACATGAAATTTTCAATATCGTCCATGCCTGCTGTATAATACTAAAAAAATCAGAAGACATACTAATCAAGTAGTCCATCTTCAGGCTTTTGAGACAAAGTCTGCGAACGCAAACACATTTAAATAAACAACCATTCCAATTGTTCCATTACAACAAGGACTGTCAATCTATTAAAATAGTTAATCATGATTAATCGCAAATTAATCACATCTTTTTATCTGTTCAAAATGTACCTTAAAGGGAGAATTGTCAGGTATTTAATACTCAAGGTTAATAGTCAAGGGACCCCTTTGAAAATGACCATGACAGTTTTTCCTCGCCAAAATTTAGCATAAGTTTGGAGCGTTATTTAACCTCCTTCTTGACAAGCTAGTATGACATGGTTGGTACCGATGGATTCATTAGGTTTTCTAGTTTCATATGATGTCAGTATCTTTACTCTAACTTTAAAACTAAACATCACAAGTTGCGTTTCATTTCATGGAAAATGAACACGTGTAAATCATCTTAGTATTCACGCGCTGCAAAAAAAAACTGTGACTCATGAGAGAAATGTAACCTATGACTCAGGCACAGCTCTACTCTGCCTGCATCCTGTTTGCAACTCGACAAGGTTTCTAAATAAGTAACGTCCATAAAAACGTCACGCGTTGGGTTTTTGGTTCCCGTGTAAAGTGAACGATCAGGAACTCTGCTGGATGTGACGCAGTGACACGTCTTTAGAGTCTATTTCAGGGGACGAGATCTGAGACACACACATATAAACAGCTTCTACCTCCTTCTCCATCCATCTACCATCTCTAACACCTACACACACACACAAGCTGCTTACAGACATCTAATCTGGTGAGATTTACATTTGCAGGCCTTGACGGGTGGCTGGTGTCAGGGTGTCACGTCTGCTGAATGTGATCTTCCATGTCGAGAACATTATTATCCCCGAGAGGAATTTAATACAGGTGCCATCTTCAGCGGCAGAGAGGAGGGGTCAGGAAAAGATGCACACACGGCGGGACATTCAGTCAGCTGCGAACATGCTGCCGCTCTGACCTCGCCACACCTTCCCCACCTCGTTTCTCCGGCACCCATTCAGGGGGTGATTTCTCAACAGGACCTCGACACAAAGAGCAGGCCGGCCAGCGGTAATTACACCATGCAAATGCCATTTAGGCCCTTTAAATGCGGGCCGGCGTCGTACCGCTTCAATTGGTTTGGCGTTTATCACCCGCAGCACACACATCTGTGGCGCCCAGAGGAGGGGAGGGGCCGGGGGGGTCATCTGTTCATTCATTCATTCGTTCCTTTTATTCTGTTTGCCTTTACCTTTTCCTTTACTGATTTAAAATTGTGCCAGAAATATTCATTTTCTATCTTTCTTTATTCTTTTTTACACCCAGGTTAGGGGAAAACACGGTGGTTATGGCAAACAGACTATAGTTTAGGTATGATTAGGCAACTAAAACACTTGGTTAAAGAGGACCTTTTAAGCTTTAGTGCTTTTTCCTCTTTCCTTTAGTGTGTTATATCGATTTTTGTGCATGTAAAAGGTCTGCAAAGTTACAAAGCCCAAAGGGAGAAACACTGCTCCTGAACTGCCTGAAACGCCTCACTTGAAGTCCCGCCTTTTCTTCCGTAACGTGGTGATGTCACCAAGTAACACATGCGCATAATACCTGCCTAGTGGCTAGTTTGGCAAACAAAGTTAGTTAGAGCGGTTTCAGACAAAGAGTAAAAAGAGGAGCTGCAGCACAGCTGTTATGAGAAAAATAAAGTGTTTTTTGAACATTGCAGCATGTAAACATGTTCTAGTAGAAACCCCAAAATACAAGTATGAACCTGAAAATGAGCATGATAAGTCCTCTTTAAGTTAAGGGAAAGATTGTACAGTAAACTAGAATGGCGCGGTGTGTTTCCGTGTAACGTATCGGCGGATGCCTCTCTCATTCAGCAGCCTTGTTATGTCTGTATAACGTTACACTACGTTGTCTCTCATCCCGTCATCTGCCATCGTTCAAACCACCACCACAACCTCCACACCCTTACTTCCTCCCTCACTACATAAAGGCAGTGTCTAGAAGGTAACCCCCAAATTGCGAAAACTAATTTCCTGACGACCTATCCTAACCTTTACCATTCAAGGTCAATGCCTAACCTTAACCATCTTGCATGCGTTTGGAAACTTACTAGGGATGGGTCATGATTTTCAAATAGTCATTACATTTTTAAAAAATCGACTAGTTTATGCAACTATCGTCCTGTCTTAAAAAATATATATTTTCCCTTGTTTTAACCGTCGCAGGCCCTGGTAGTAACGTTACTACCGGTAAAACGTGTGCAGGGATTTTCAAATATAATTGACTAGTTCCCAGTGATTATCAAATAGTATTTTTGCTTGGAATGCACATCCCTACTAGACACGACCCTACATAAAGAAGACACTATGCAGGAAGCTGCAGTGGCGCTGAATGCTGGCATTGGAAGTAAATTGTGAGGTGCAGAATTGTGCAACATGGACGCAACTCTTAGGGATACTGGGCTATGGGGAGGGAGGTTGCAGTCTGGTGCTCAAGGGCACTCAGTCAGGTGTCAAACCCACCCCTCTGCCTCTCTTAACAGACACACACAGATGCACCCACATCGTTTTCAGATCCCTCGCCTGCACTCACTGAACAGCTCAACACCCGCTGCCAGCTCATCCCCCACCTCGGTGAGTGCGGGGGTGTGTCTGAGGGCGACGCTGCAAACTGAGACAGGTAGCGGCGGCCAGCTGGTTCGAACAGGTGTACAGACTGCGTGTTCCCACCGGACGGATCTGTGCACTTGGCTGCAGACCAGGGACTGATGGGTAAAGCCTCTCTCCCTCCTTGTTTTTGTCTCCTACCTATCTCTTCCTCTCCCTGTCCCTCCTCCTCTACCTCCCTCTCTCAGACGGCACAGAGGTGTGCGTCTCCTCGCCAGTCTCTCCCCAGCGGACCCTCCCTTTTGTCTTGGTTGGTCGGCACACACACACAAATACAAACACACACAGATACGCAGCCATGCGAGACCAGGAAAACAGTGTTCAGTGCAGGAGGCTGATGGGAGAGTAACTACGCATGAAGGAACGCTCACTACAAACAGACAGGTGGTTTGAAGTGAATCTTGAGGTTTCTTTTTATCCACAAGAAAATACAGCACTGATTTCTACACTGTAAAAAATATAAGAACTACAGAACTACTACACAAGAACTCCTCTCGCACATGCAGGATAAATGCTCTATCCTCTGATCCACCTACACTTTAAAGTAGGAGTACACAAAGCGTTTATGATTCACCATGTTCCTTTACAGCTGCACAGAATAAACAAAGACAGCATTTACTCATTTACTTGACACATGTTCATCGTAAAAACAGAAAGAAAAAAAAAATCAGTGCATTGATTCTAGTAACCTCATCTTTCGTGCAAGTCTTCCCTAGATGAACTCGCGTTCTCTTTTGAAGCACTTCCTCGGGTCGCCGGGTCGCGGATGAGGTCATATCCTGTCTTTTCTGATCAGGCCTGAGGGACCGGCTGCAGATGTGGGGGGCTGAGAGGTCGAGTTTCTCATGAAAAGAGATAGCGAAGGCGTCTTCCTTTACTTTCTTCATGTTTCTCCGGGTTTCGGAGGAGGTTAAATGCTTCTTTCTGGTGGTTTTCTCTCACGGGTGAAGTGACCGAAATACACTGAGAAGCCCTTTATGTCTGAACCATGTAATGAACCTGCCGTATGCACAAGTGCACTTCACTGAGATCTACAACTCAGCTGGCAAAAACCTTTGAGGTCCTTAAGTTTTAATTTCATTTAATTGTTTTTGTGAGTTAATAATCAACGTATCCGATTTATGTTTTTGCCCGTTGGTGCCAAAAATTTTGTGAATCTCACCAAGCTGACAATTGTCACAAAATCCCTTTTTTTGCGCCTGCTTTAGTTATTATTAATCCAATGCGGCACTGTTCTGATAAAAGGCTACAGGGTTTTGTGAGACTGTGGTGAGTGAACCTCGGATCTTCTATGGGGGCTCTGGGGTGCTCCCCCGGAACAACATTTTGTGCATTTTAAAGTTAAAAGCATCAATCTGACTTCAAACTTAAGAAGCTAGATCTATGAAGAACTTGACGGGTTAGGTGGGTTGCCGACAGGAGCACTACGGAGCCGCGATCCACTTTTACACTCGCGCCTTTCCAAGCTGACCTAGAGCTGGTCGCGGCGGAAGAAATGTGCCTGGTGAGGGCAAACCAGCACTGGGGAGCACCATTGAGTAGCATTGGCCCTGGGGTTAAAATGTTTTGATCAGCCTTTCCGTGATTGACGATGGTTCGTATGATATCTTACGAAAAGTTATTCTTAATTTTTCGTGCGTTTTCCTACAAATGTCTAGCAAACACGTGTCAATTTCCGCCCGTTACATGTATAAAGTCTTTTCAAAATAAACTTCCGTCTTCACAGCAAACAACTTAGTTAGGTTTAGGAAACAAAACTACTTAGTTAAGTTTAGGAAAAGATTGTGGTTTGGGATAAAATAACACTGGAAGGGATAACTTACGTTACGGGACAAATAAACTAACGTTAACTTCTGGTTTCACACGGGGTACAAACATCGGCCTCCTGGGAGAAAGTCTGGTGTTTTTTGACCCAATCATCCGCCCCGACCTCCTCCGTACGCGCCGTTTGTCGCTCTTTATACTTCCTGGTTCACAATTATGTGGATTACATACGAATTGATTTCATGGGATATATATACGAATTACAGTGCATTACTTTTCGTAGGTATAGCTACCAACAGTGTACGAGAACAGCCTGAACATTGTCGTAGGGAAACCAGGACAAACAGTGTCTCTGCAGAGTTAAATTGTAAGCAGGCGTCATGGCTAAAGCCTATTTAAAAAGTGTATTTGACCTGTATGTATCCAGGTAAGTCCTGCTAACATACAAGATCTCTTTTGTATAGAGGCCTGGTCAAAAAAGCAGCCACACTTACAGTAAGTACCCCAACAAAACAACGAACAATAACCAGGCTCTATATAATAGATGAACAGGCCATAATACCTGGCCACTGCTTTGTCAATAATGGCGTCGGAGGCGCTAATAGAGCATTATGGGAGCCCAGGGACCAACGCTGACAGGTGATTTATGTCGCCTCTGACGACTTCGGGCCCTCGAACGAAACCCTGATAAAAGGAGAGCTAGATTGGAACAAGCAGAATGATGAATAGACTACATGATCCAGAGACCCGTCTCATTAGAGAGAGGAAAAGAGAGAGACGGAGCTCCGGCCATTTAGCTAATGTAGCGAGTCATTATGTGTGTGTGTGTGTGTGTGTGTGTGTGTGTGTGTGCATCCATCTGCATGCATACGTTCATGTGTGTGTGTGTGCACCGAGGGACCTGAGCAGTGGCAGCTTGCTCTTGCCGCCGCAGTAGCAGGTTGGAAATTAATGACACACTAAATATATGGCGAGGAAGCTTGACCCCGCATAATGGCGACATATAGGATTAACCTTGCTTGTCACTTGGGGCCATTGTTAGCCCGCATGCTGCTACAAGTAAACACGGCGCTGTGGCTACGGAGAGGTATTTGCTGGAAGAAAAAAAAAAAGAACATGCTGATTTATTCCCTCACTGCTTCAGGGGATAAAGCGCTGCATTTAGGATTAAAGGATTCAAAGTTTGCGTTTAATAAATAGTCAAAGCTTGAATAGACGCAGGGAGGAGAAAGCAAAGCATGGTGGATTAGAAGAGATGAATTTCAAAAGGAGGTGTCCTGGATGCTTAAGGACATTAGATGAGGAGAGTAGAGGAGATGTGTTTGGCTTTTGGACTTTGGACAAAACATTTCAGGACATCAACTTAGATTCAGGGAAACTGAGATTTTTCACTATTTTATGATGTTTTACTGATTAATCAAGAAAAATAATAATGTAGTAATTGCAGCCCTACATATGGCAATATCATTTTGTACAGAATTAAAGCCGTTCACACCAAGCACAGATTTTCGTCCGAAACATTTGCACGTAAATTTATAATAAAATATTTTGCGGGTTCTTAGGAATGCTTGCACACCACGGATTTCCACCTGCGGAAATATATGTTTCGTCGGGGTCCACCATCCAAAAATCAAGATGGTGACGGCCAAAACTAAAATGGCGACGGCGAAGGCCAAATACAAAGATGGCACCAACCAAAACCAAGATGGCGATGGCTAAAAAACCAAGATGGCGATGGCGACAGCCAAAACCAAGATGGTGACGGCCAAAACCAAGATGGGGACGGACAAAAACCAAGATGGGGACGGACAAAAAACCAAGATGTCACCAGCCAAAACCAAGATGGCAACGGACAAAAACCAAGATGGGGACGGACAAAAAACCAAGATGTCACCAGCCAAAACCAAGATGGCAACGGACAAAAACCAAGATGGCAACGGACAAAAACCAAGATGGCGACTGCCAAAAAACAGGATGGCATCAACCAAATACCAAGATGGCGACGGTCAAAAACCAAGATGGCGACGGACAAATACCAAGATGACACCAGCCGAAACCAAGATGGCGACGGACAAATACCAAGATGACACCAGCCGAAACCAAGATGGCGACAGCCAACATGCCAAACTTGAGGCTTCAAAATGGCAGTCCACAAACCAATGAGTGACGTCATGGTGACTACGTCCACTTCTTATATGCAGTTTATGGATATTTCACAGGATAAATGAAAATGAACGAAAAAGGGGATCACTTAAGTCTGTCGGATTCATCCTCTGGGGACAATGAATGTCAAAATCTGACATGACAACCCATCATGAGATATTTCCATCTGGACTGAACCACCGCTAGCAAGGCTAAAAACAAAAAGATGGATCCATAACATCATCCCTCATCGTCCTGCATCGTCGGCCTATTCACATTTCCAAACCTCCCTGGCTGAAGCCTCCTGCTTTTATTGCCATGATGGATTTCCCATTTAGCTTGACCCTATATTCATTAAAAGAGGATTTAAGCCCGTTAGAAAGGGAGAGGAGAGAGGCCCCTTGGGGACTGTGTTTGCTCTGCTGGCCTCCCCCTTTCCTCCGCCTGCGACACACACTTTCTCTCTCTCACACACACACCGGCCTATAACTCTCCCTCAGACGGGGCTTGTTAGGTGTGGAGGGCCGAGGAGGAGGGTCCAGGTTTTATTAGTGGCAGCAGCTGCACTCCTCTCTGGCTCTATAAAAGGTAATTACTGCTGGTGGTAACAAGCTAATTGATTGCTAATTAGGTGAATCAGTTCTCTAAGTGCTGTCCCGTTTATTGACAGATGGTGACAGTGTGTGTGTGTGTGTGTGTGTGTGTGAGCGGGAGAGTGTGTGTGCTCGTAGGTGAGAGTTCGCTTGTGTATTATATTTTTTTGTGTTAAGAAGAGGTGGCGAAGACAGATAAAGGCGGATCCCTGGGTGGTGCGGGGTCCAACGCCATTGGACGGCGCCAAAAGCAAAAAAGCATGATTGATTCGGCGAGGGCTCCGCTGTCGGAGAGGAAACGAGAGCTGAATGGGGGCGGCGCACGGTCTGTCGGCGCACTCTGGGGACCGCCGGGCCCCCGTATGCACTTTCATATGGAAATGAGGGGCCAAGCTGACACACAGAGAGGGAGAGAGAGAGAGAGAGAGAGAGAGAGAGAGAGAGAGAGAGAGGGAGAGAGAGAGAGGGGAAGAGGGTCAGCTCATCAGCAGGCATGACAGCAGGAAAACACAACGGAGGAGCTGCCGGGTGAAAGATGTGGTGGGAAATTTAAAAGAAGCAAACACCTGAAGTGTCTATCTAACCATGGTCACATTTCCTCTACTTCTGGCTGCCAATTAGGGCCAAAAAAAGCTAAAAAAATATTCAATAGTTTGACAAAGTTTTGTTTTAGGCCGTCAACTAGAGGATACGATACAATATTATCACGATGCTTCCGTCACGATACGATGTTAGTATGATTTTTATTTACATTTTGCAATTTGCTGAGTCTTCCGATAAGATATATTGTGATTTATTACCTTTTTCCAAATACTTTTATTGATTTTACACCAGTATTGTGAACAATAAACAGTGGCATAGCTGAGATGTCTGAGTGAACTGGTCTCTGAATTAACAGACGGGAAATATACACAAGAGCAAGAACCAAACCTTGAGCCAACCCCTCATTAAATACCCAAAGACCCCTCTCACCTACATTCATAAATTCCTACTAAATTCATCAATCAGTAGTGAAGAAAAATAATGACAATAGTAACAATAAAAATAATAAAATCAATAAATAATAAAATTATTAAATTAGATCAAATTGGGAAAATTAAAAAAATTAAAAAAAAAAAAAAAAGGGAAGAGAAAAAGATGTGTTTGGGGGATTTGTATTACCTTTATTTAAACTACAAATTATGCAACATCTGTTTTATCGAACAAGATACAGTTTTCATTCACATATCTTGAGGTCAGAGGTCAAGGGACCCCTTTGAAAATCAGCCATGCCAGTTTTTCCTCGCCAAAATTAAGCGTAAATGTGATGCAAACGTTGTTAGAAGTGGGAACCAAACGTCTCCAATCAGAGATAAACAAAACATTCATTTTGGACCTGCAAATTTTTATTAAAATTATTAATTCACAATTATAATATTTTTTGTAAAGGTAAAAGCCTTTTAGTCGGCACCTTTCTAAAAGCTCTATAGATGTATTATATTTTAAAAAATATTCATCTACATAAAAATGTTATCAATAACACCTTTAACCCTAGTTTTGATTGTTTCTTATGTTATGATATTGTAGGATTTCTATGAATTTTCTTGGATCTGCAATGCTTCTTTATTTTGCTGTTATCAATATTAATATATTAATACATATCAACTAATTTAAATTCACATTTATTTAACTAATTAATAATCACATTTATTTTTATTTAAGCTATTTTGTACATTTGCCCTCTAAATGTTCTTCTTTGTTCCTCTTCCTTTGTAAATCACCATGTTTTGTTGAATATTAAATAAAGGTTATTATATTGTTATTTCTCTAACATTACAGCCAGGTAAACCAGCTCTCCTCTCTCCCATCACTGCTTCTGACAGAGGTGGAAACACACAGCCGGCGAGCCTCTAGAGTTTCCTCTCTGATGGCATTTGACATGCCCGTTTTTACGCCCGCCTGCTGGCGCGTCCCAGTGGGTGGCAGGGCCAACCACACCAGTTGTTTGGCGATTTACTGCCCTAGGGGTGAAAGGTTTATTGGAGTGGACTAGTTAGTGCGGGGCTAAAATAAGGATTTGGTGAAAGCTGGGGGGTCCCTGCTGCCTCCCCACCTGCCCCGAGCACCCACCAAAAACACACTGTACATGTACATACCCTCATCTCCACTGGTATGTACATTCATAGACACATGCCTCTCTGTTTACGTCTGTCTGTACACTCTCCGTTGTCTCTTTCACTTCCTCCCTCTGTTTTAGGTTAAGTGCAGACTTTCACAATGTCAGGTTTGTGGTCATTTAATGCATCAGAAAGTTGGAATTAAAACAGCAGTAAAAACAGGTCCTATTCATGGAGAGATGTGCCACAATAATACCTCATTTTACTGTGTAACGTTGATGTTAATGATGCTGCGGATTCTGTTGTAAATAATGGTGATGAAGGTGCTTGTGTTGCCTTCAAATGCTCCTTGTAATTTTCACTTTTAATGGTTGTAAATAGATGTTTTTCATTCAGAGGATTCTGGTTGGGAACTAAATGAAATGGCTTTTGCGTTTGTGGATATTTTTTTAAAGGAATTGTTCGACATTTTGGGAAATTCACTTAATTCTTATAGAACTGATCAACCCTTGAAAAAATACGTGACGTGAATGTTGGCTTTTCTATTCTGCTTCCTGTGATCTTCAGAAGGAGCAGCAGAGCATGACAGTGAAGCCGTTTTAACCCTTTATTTATCCTACGTTATTAACTCTACATCAAAATTAATTTATAAAAAACTGATTTAAAGGGATAGTTCAACATTTTCCTTTCTTGCCAAAAGTTAAGTCTGTTACACAACGACACTGTTTTTTTCGTGTGATTAATTTCGCATGTCAGTAGTTGCATCATGGGAAATGTAGTATCCAGTGTTTTTGGAGCTAAACCGATACGTGGGTCTGAAGATCTCTACACACCGGCAGCAGGGTGTTTTTTTTCGTGCAATTAATTTGCACATCACTCTATTTTTTCTAAACGTTTTTTTGGTTCGTAATGTAATTTTTTTTCCGGAACGAGGTCGATTTTCTGAGCAGTTTTGAATGATTTATTTAATTTTTTTTCCAGCAACCCAAAAATCAAAGAATAAAAACATTTCCCTTACAAATTAGTGGTATTTTCTTTTAAATTTACAAGGGACATGTAATGTTTTATACTTCTGGTGAATATAATTTAATTAATCTTTATTCATTTTCATATTTCCAGTTAGTCTGTACCCTTTATTAACACTTTATTTTGAAAGCCAGATGTAGTCTTTGAACGGATATGACATTGCGTTACTCAGACTACAACAATAAAACTTCCTTCTTACCTCCACATAGCCTCAAAAGAAAGCAATTATATCACTTCAGGCATTAAAAAAATCAATTACAAAATACATAGGTGAATCAAATTTTTTCCAGCCCCTAGGAAATATTGGGTTAAAACTGTTCGACTGGCACGCTCTACTGCTCCTTCTGTAGATCACATACTAACGCAGAAAACACAACATCACGTAATCTTTTTCCTTTGGTTGTCCACGTCATGATTACAGTTTGTCCAACGGTCCTTGAAGGCAGCATTATTGTAGTTTTCGCATTTCCCATAATCGTTCTCTTACCTTCACATCACAGATAAGGCAGGTTGTGACCTTTTTGACCTTTTGGCCTTCCCTACTCTGTCAAGACCGTCTTCAGCTCACCAGACAACACCTCCCACCCCTCCTCCACCTCCTCCTCCACCTCCACCTCCACCACATCCTGTCTTTCTTCCTTTCCCTTCCCTTTTTCCGTCTTTTCCCTGCGTGGAACATCGCCGTCTAGACGCGGCGGGTGAAAGGAGATGAGCCGCAAGCGCTCGCTCTTCCTTTTGTCCGCTGCCTCCCCCACCCTACCTCCCCCTCGACCTCCAGCTCCCTCCGTCTGCCCTCCATTGTGGAGGAACAATACGGTGTCAATGCTTCTTCCTAAACATGTTGGGGTATTAAAATCACCCTCAATATGAGCCGCGGGGGTGGGGAGGGGGCCGAGCAAGAGCTGTCATGCCAACACACACACACACGCACACAAACATACATACACACACTTTGACCTATAGGGGGGGGGGGGCTGTCCCGAACCCATTTGTGTCAATCAGGACGAGTTCAAAAGCCAGGAAATATCCCGTCACACATGCACGCACACACATACACACACACACACACACACACACACACACAGAGGAGACCTAAACTTGGCTGCACACAAAGATGTGTCAGTCAAAACACATGGCAACCAGGGGCCTTTCAGGGTGTGTGTGTGTGTGTGTGTGTGTGTGTGTGTGTTTTTGTGTGTGTGTGTCTGGGGGTCAAGTTCCTGTGAAAACACTGATCCCACCCAGAGCTCCCCCCACAAACCCACCCACCCCAACTCATCCACAGATGGAGCCAGATCTCCCTCTCTCTCTCTCTCTCTCTCTCTCTCTCTCTCTCTCTCTCTCTGACTTCCATCCTCGCTTCATCCTCCGATGTGACTAAACACGTCGTTGCTGTGGAGACCACAGCTTCATATTGTGATTCGGGTTCATTGTCAAACTCGTCCTCCCCGCCCTCCATGCCTGTTCGCGGGGCGTTTCCGTCCATGTCTGTTGGAACCAGTGCTTCTTATTTGATTGGGCGGGTAAAGATGATTTCGGGCGGCTCCTGAAGTTTTGGGATACCTTTTGGACTATTTGAGAGATATGACGGAGACTGATAATGGCTCGACATGCAACGACTCATTTTAGTTTCGATCTTTACAACCACTATAGGCCAGATCATAAAAATCAGTCGTATTGTAACGTGGTTTTGGATTCGCCCAAAACTTACACTAATAGAAGTTAAAAACTGGATCCACGTCTTAGGATGCTTTATTTTTCATCTTGACTTGAACTTGTATTTGGCCATTATAATAAGTATAAGTATTAGGGCTGCAACTAAAGATTATTATCATTAGCAACTAATCTGCCAATAAGTTTCTCGATTAAAGCAGAACTTAAAGGGATTTTACCGTAGACTGTATATCAGAAGTGGACGTCGCCGTGACGTCACCCATTGGTTTGTGGACTGCTGTTTTGAAGCCTCAAGTTCGGCATTTTGGCTGTCGCCATCTTGGTTGTTTGCAACCAGAAGTGACACGAGAGTGTGGAGCTGAGTACAACTGAACGTTGATAAGACATTTTTAGGCGACCAAAATATTATAATTAACTTTCATGAACTGAAAACACACCGTGAAAGGGTTAAAGTTGGAAGACGAAAACACACGCGTGACTACGTCCGGTTTTCAAAATAAGGTGTTAACAAAGGGAACTGTATATACAAAATACATATATGGAAATAAGATTGATTGGATTATATTCACCAGAAGTATATAACATTACATGTCCCTTATAAATTAAAAAGAAAATACCACTAATTTAGAGCCCTACTGTAGGTGATGTTGCTCAGATTGTTTTAGAAGCTGGGACCAGCTTGGGGCATTTTTCCTTGACAAATGTTTGAAATGATTAGTCGATTATCAAAAATGTTGCAGATAAATTTGCTGTCGATTGAGGAATCAATTAACTGACTAATCATATCAGTTACGTTGATAATGACGTGAAGTGTTTAGCGTTGTCTAGATGCAGCCATATTTGTGACCAAGAGTGTCTTTTATTTCAACAAAATATCATCATAAGATTATTGGACAGAAAAGAAAACACTTAAGACAAATGGGCGGGTTCATCGCTCTGATTGGGCGATTTGGTGTCACTCAAACCTGGCAACACAGATCACTTTCACAGTGGTGTTCTGCACAAAAATGCCTACACACACAAAGACACACACTCTGTGATACGTCGCTGCTTATCATTCTCTAAAGACTGCAACACACACCCTCACACACACACACACACACGATAATTTATTCAGCCGCTACTCGAAGCCTCCTCTGCAGTGACCCAAGCACACAATAAAGCATCTCCACAATGGAAATGTTAATTTCCTCATTATCAGCCCTCTTAATTATTTGTTGTGACAGATAATTGCATGCAGGGCGTTTGATATCAGCAATAACCTTCTGCCTGCGTTGTCAAGGGGGCCTTGTCGCCTCGCCCGCCCCCCGAGCGTCGCTTTTCACCGAGACAAAGAGCGAGGAGCGTGCGCACATAACCTTTTCTAAAGCTGCGCGCCGCCTCTCCCCTCGCCATAATAGGAATAAATATTATAGATTAATTAATCCGCGCTGATTATAATTTAATCACTTTGCCTCCCGGGGTCACTGTATTATTATCCCACTTAGTGCGTGGCTTGTACACACACACACACACACACATACTGTAGACACACACAGAAGAGAGGAATGGCATTATTCCAGCCCCTGAGTGATGTGTAGAGAGGTGTTTTCTGCCATTTTACTGACTTATTAATTACCAGTAACATTGTATTACAAGGCTTTGGGCGGTTTTAGTGAACATACACACTCACAGGAGTGCACTTGGTTGACAACGGGAAGGGAGAAGATTGAGAAACATTTTTTTTTTTTCGTTCATAAAAAAAAGCACAAATAGCTACAAGCAAACACGTCCAAGTCCTCATGGCTCTATTGGATTCATCTGTATCTGCACCCACTGTCACGTAGACATTTACTCAAGCTCTTCCAAGCCGACCTAATGATTTAAAAAACAACTTCCTGTTCTGTTGGAGTTAGGTTTGTTACCTGCTGCCACACGACAAGACAACCTGTTAACATACGGACATCAAATATGTGTTTGTCCTTTATATGCTTTGGAAACACCAATATATTTACATGTCATGCCAATAAAGCAAATTGAAATTGATACGATACGATACGATACGATACGATACGATACGATACGATACGATACGATACGATACGATACGATACGCTTTATTGTCCCCTTGGGGATTTCAATAAATAGAAACAAACAACAATCCACATGTAAACAGAGAAACACAAACAATGTAAACCACAAACAACATACTGTATATTGCACATTACTCATATTGCAGATAGATATCCTGAGATTTAAGGCCTTAAGGGGAAGAACGCTAAATAACGCTCCAAAGTTACACTAAAATTTTGGTGAGGAAAAACTGTCATGGCCATTTTCAAAGGGGTCTCTTGACCTCTGACCTCAAGATATGTGAATGAAAACTCTGAGATGAACAGAGTGAAAACTGTATCTTATTCATTAGATAAAACAGATGTTGACAAACTGCATAATTTGCAGTTAAAAAAAGGTAATAAATCGCAATATATCTTATCGTATTGTATCCTCTGGTGATTACCAACCCTACCTCCACTGTTAGTTTTCTCTTATAAATGTCATGTCTCAAGTCCAATCAGAGAAAACCCTTGTGACATCATCAGGGTTACTTTACTCAGAACTTAAAAAGCTTCCTCTAGAGCCACAGAGGACGTTATACTTCAGGAGTAAAACCAGTGGCGTGTCCCTTTAAAAACACTTGGCAAAGCTACAAAGGTCATCATTATCATTTTAATTCCTCTCATTTAGAAACACAGACGAGCCAAACCCTCTCTACTATGTCAAACCTGGCTCTCCTCTGAGCACATCTTACATGTAATGTGCAGCGGACTCGGCGAAGCCAGGTGGCACCGATTCCAAGTGATTTTGTGAAGTCAGTAAACAAAACTACAAAGCAGAAAACAGAAGCAGACCGACTGAAGGGTGGCGCGCAGCTTTACTGTCATAGAAACGAGAGCCGGGACAAACACATGAGGAACTCCCCATTCAGAAAAACACCAATTTCATGTCTTGTCGAATTCAATTTTCTGTGTACTAAACTGTGGGGAGGAGATGTTGTTTGGGAACAAAGATGGAAAGAAGCTATTTTACATAACTGAAGCACTTCTGTGTTCTTCTGAGTTTTACATATACGCCTGTACATCTCTATATCTGAGCCAAAAACAGCTCTCCAAATGTCCATAAGAGGTAAGTCCTGCGTACAGGTGCAGCGTGCAAGGTGTTTCTCCTCCCTCTCTGGAAACACACACACACTTGACACGCTCTAAAGTGATTTTAAAGCCTTTACATTCTACACATGCCTTCCTTCATTTTTTCCTCCCCTTTCCCACTGAAGTGCTGCTGGTGTCCATCTTCACCAACACATGCAGCCTGACAGCTTATCCTACCTCCCACATGTGTGACAGGTGTCGGGCCCAGTGGGAGCATTTACAGCCCCTAAACCCTCTTGACATTTGACCCCTTGACCTGCTTCTCTACTCCTTCTTCAAACCCCCGAAGGCACCTGCAGTGGCCGCACAAACTCTTGCGAGCTGAAGGGGAACCTGTCGTGTTGATGTGTAGCCGTGAAGCAGAGAAATACTCACAGTAATCAAACTGTTTATGTGCTGGGAAAGGTCCAGGATCAGTTGTTTGAAAAAAAATAAATAGACTAATATAAACTATTTTGATAATTGATTAATCATTTCATCATTTTTTTAAGCAAAAAATGCATAATGTAGGTTTATTAAAGATCATATTATATTTCATTGGCTGCTGCTTTGGTCTGAATGAATGAACAGCCAATCACATCGCTGTATCCGCCCTGTTTGCCTTGAGTGACAGAAACACTTTGTGATGAAAATTGGCATTATGAAATAAATCTGCATTAACTGTAACATAAAAACAAGACATTTTTAAAATAAAACTTCTGGAATTAAATAAAACTGACCTGACATGTTAAAATGTATGTGATATATTTCATATTATTATTAAAGTTAAAAAAATTTATTGGATTATTTCACAATTTAATGTTTTATTTCATACCATTATTTGTTTTTATTTAATTTTGACCACTTTGGGTCTCTACATGTATATGTTGCAGCCTATTTGGACTATTTTCATTCTTACATTCTGGTGTGGAAAAACTGAGATTTGAATTTTCTGTATTATTCATAAAACTGCAAAGAATAACGTGATTTTTTTTAATGCAAACAAACTTTAAAAAAAAAATAAAAAAAATAGTTAAAGATAATGTCGTTTTTAACGAATACTGTATTAAAAGAATAACAAACATGGATCTACAAAAATCGGGATTTAAGACTCTTTAGTCTATAATTATTTAATAAATAATAAATAAATAAATAATTAATTAATAATTTTTAGAAAATTGAGGAGCCGGGGGAAAGGGTAATATTTTGAGAAAAAACTCTCTATTATTTATGTCGTAAATTTACAAGAAAAAAACTCACAGATTTGCAAGATTATAAAGTCATAAATTTACGAGAAAATATTTGGGTATTCTCTGAGATTAAAGTGGAAATTTACGAGAAAAAAACTCACAAATTTGCGAGTTTATAAAGTCAAAATATAGGCGATAAAAACTAGGAAAAATAGTCGAGTGCAATTTGTGAGTTTTTTTCTACTTTAATCTTAAAGAATATCAGCGTTTTTTTCTCGTAAATTTACGACTTTAATCTCAGAAATTCTAATTGTTTTTTTTTTTCCTACGAATATTCCGACCCTCCTGAGGCATTGTAATTTTTATTTTTTATTTTTTTACCTACAATGATCCTAATACGCTGTCATACATTGGGTCTCCATATTAATCACATATTTTTTATATTTTGTAACCTAATAAAAAAGATGCGATTTGGAGAATTATCATTCTTAAAACATTTTTGCCATTGACAACTATTGAAGAGGACAAACTGAATTAAAAACAACAGAGATCATGCTGGATGTTTTCACTTTTTTTCTAAGAAAATCAAGACTGAAATTATTTGTTATCTTCCTGACGTACATACAGAATCACTTCACCCCTGCACTCATTTCTCAATTGAAAATCTGAAGGCAAACACATAAACGCTTGTTTCTGTTACGTGCGACTGCTGATGTGTTTATGCATCATGCAGACGATACGAGGTCTTTATCAGCCGATCAGACATTAACATGCGTACAGTGCATTACAGCCACGCAGAAACACACACACAGCACATTTTAATGAAAACATCCAGATCCGAGCAGCTGCTCGCTGTATGTAAAGAGGGACAATTACTGTATGTGTTTTCTGTTTGATTGCAAAACGGCTGAAACTTAATTAAAATTCACAATGATTAGCATATGCATTGTGTGTATGTGTTGGAGAGTCAGACACAGAGCGACCCCCCCTCCTCTCTCTGTTTCCTCACTCGGGTCGGGACTCCCCGGTGTGTTGGCAGTGAAGTGAGTTTAAAGAGGATAAACACCCCCTTTAACTCTCCCCTCATTTCCTCCGCGGCCTCCTTAAATTAATCTCCACACACACACACATGCCTAGACGCACATGGCTGGCTGGAAGTTGACCCTTGACCCGGACAGATTTCACGGATTATCCCTTTTTTGTCCGAGCAGTGCCTTTCTGATCCACTACTTTGCCTTCATGTTTAAAAAAAAAGAGACGCCCTCCCTCCCTCCCTCTCCTTTCCCTTTCTGCTTTAAGCCTCTCCATGCTTTACCTGGATTCCCAGGGTTAGTAACCACTGTTTCTTTAAGTCACGCAAATACAAAGGAGGCTGGAAAAGACAGATTGAGGAGGGAAACAAGAGGATGAGTGGAAGGAAAGAGATGTAGAGAGAAAAAGACAAAAAATATTGAGGAAAACAGTAGGGGTGGGACGATTTTTAAATCGTTTTTTTTAATGCCAGAATTGATATACTTGCTTAATTTGAGTCTATACAGAGGTAGAAGGAAGTTCCCGTATTTATTGTTGTAGTCTGAGTAACGTGACGTCATATCCGTTCCGTATCCGTCAACCAAAACAAAGCCGCAGCGAGCCGAAACGAGAAAGTAGAAAACGTTGGAGGGTCCACATGGATACGACCTGCACTCTCACATGTTAAATCAAAACACTTTGGGTTTGCAGGAAAAGCAGAGCTAGACATCACAGCTAAAGCTGCATGCTAACTCGGTCACGGACAGGAAACGTTATCGTATCGCGGTAACGTGCGGCCAAGCCGGCAGTCACTCTCGTCTCCGTGGTCAAATGGGCCGACGCTACAACTGTAGAGCACCCAGATACTGACATTTATGTTAAATGCATTGAAACGGCCCCGATGGAGCTGACCATGGATGAATAAAGAGAACGGAGCTGACGGGAGAGCTAGAGACGGACTTGGAGAAGTTAGATTGGATGATGATGGTTGATTGGATTATATTCACCAGAAGTATAAAACATTTCATGTCCCTTATAAATTAAAAAGAAAATACCACTAATTTATGAGGGAAATGTCTTTATTCTTTGATTTTTGGGTTTGCTGGAAAACATTTAATAAATAATGCCTGACAATGATCCTGATATATTTGACATCTCTGACTACATACATGCTAAAAATCAAACATTTTAATGTATTAATTTAGATATTTTTCCAAAGTAAAAGTCCCTAGGAGTGTATGATTCAACTTTTTCCCATGGTCTAGTGTTAAAAAAGTTAACAAAAATTGCAATAAATTGTAATATTGAATCACAATATTAAAAAAATCGCAATACATATCGAATCGGCACCCAAATGTCGTGATAGCATTGAATCAGGAGATAGTTGTATCGTCCCAGCCCTAGAAGGCAAACGGAAAAACTACATATAACCGTCCATTTTGACATGTTATTTCGTCCCAATTAATAAGTCAGTAAGTGTAAAATCATTAGCATTATGATTTAATTCTACTTGTCAAAATGTTGTTTCAAGATTTTGTAGTGAAAAAATCAAATGAAGGAGAAGAGAAATGGGGGGAAATAAGTGAAGCTCTTGATGTCATTCTGAAAAAGAAAAGAGGCCCAAATGAGAAAAGAGAGAAAAGAGACAGAAATGAGATGAAGACAGGGATTTAGCAGGGAGGGAGGGGAAAGTTAAACGCTGCATTTTTCCCCCCCTTAACCTTTGAAGTGAACAGATTGCTTCCAGGGCAGAGGGAGAAGCCATTTAGCCACCATATATTCATGTCCCTGGTTAAACAGCGGACTTAAGGCAGAAGAATGGAGATTAGCTGCACTCTCAGCATCTCATTACATCCTAAAGGAAGCCATTCAAGTGGGCTTTAACAGCTGTTTTCCCCCTTTTACCGGATAAAAGACACAGTCACACATCTTTGTTTTGTTTCTGTCACGAAGCATGAAATAAAAAACATTTGACGTCCGAGCGGCGGCGACCTAGACAGACAACAAACCAACAAACAGCAGCGGTGTGAGTGACAGAGGAGCTAATGGGAGCTTGTTACCTGTCAATCAACGGGAAAAATGACATTGTGTCCCTCTCTGACCCCTCCCCTCGCACTGTGAGTGACACTTTGATTGGACAAGGCGCTTTAAATATAACATCTAATAGGGCCTTGTATCCTGTCAGTCAGGCCTGTCCTGTCTCCTCCTCACACACCGTCACATATCAGTGATTCAGTGTGGGACTATACAGCACACTGCAAAATGAATTCAAAAACATATTCGGCACATATAAGGCACTGGATAATATTAGTATCATACAAGGATGCTGGTATCATATGAAACTAGAAAAACCTAAAGAATCCATTGGTACCAACCATGTCATACTAGCTTGTCGCCAAGGAGGTTAAATAATGCTCCAAACTTACACTAAATTTTGGTGAGGAAAAACTGTCATGGCCATTTTCAAAGGGGTCCCTTGACCTTTGAACTCAAGATATGTGAATGAAAATGGGTTCTATGGGTACCCACGAGTCTCCCCTTTACAGACATGCCCACTTTATGATAATCACATGCAGTTTGGGGCAAGTCATAGTCAAGTCAGCACACTGACACACTGACAGCTGTTGTTGCCTGTTGGGCTGCAGTTTGCCATGTTATGATTTGAGCATATTGTTTTATGTTAAATGCAGTACCTGTGAGGGTTTCTGGACAATATCTGTCATTGCTTTGTGTTGTTAATTGATTTACAATAATAAATATATACATATATTTGCATAAAGCAGCATATTTGCCCACTCCCATGTTGATAAGAGGATTAAATACTTGACAAATCTCACTTTAAGGTACATTTTGAACAGATACAAAAATAAAATCTGTGATTAATTTGCGATTAATCATGATTAAATATTTTAATCGTTTGACAGCCCTAATATATATACATATACATATATGTTTTGTTTGTATTTTTCTGTGTGGGTTTATGTCACCCAATCGTCTTTTGTTAATAAAATACATTATTGTTAGTGTAATATTTTGTTGTGTTATTGGGAAGGGTCAGGGAAAGTGGGGTGTGGGGAGGGGGGAACATTGTTTGCCCATGTCGTTTGTACTTAAAGGAAAACTAATAAACATTGTTTAAAAAAACAAAATGACTATAACCCAGGGCTGACTTCGACAAAAGAAATTCTTGAGTAACGTTCATACGATTAGTTGATTTAATCAACAGATCTGTAAAGCTGACTTTTTTCCACAAAGAATCACACAAAAGCACCACTTTAGATCTTGTGTTAACCAGAGATGTGCTCATAAGTTACTTAGAAATAAGTCATTCAGCATGAAAAAAGCATAAAAGACGACTAATCGACTAAAGAAATCTTAGTCGATTAAAACCAAAACGACCTATTAGTCGACTAATTTGACAGACTGTTGTTGCTGATAACATGACACGGACCAGAAGTTGAGTAAAATTAAAGGAGTACTCGACAGGTTTAACATTGCACTCTAAAAAGATTGTCGGACTCACGATTGACATTCAAAACCTGGTGTCTACGTTACCCACAATGCAACTCTGCGATTCAGTCGTACAGTAGAGGTTGAGCCCACGGTTTCATCCATACGAGTCATTCCTTTTTGTACAAAGAACTTCCTGTGAGTTCAAGATCAATATCCTATTCTTTTTCATTAGCTCTGATGATCTAATGATCTAATGCTGGTTTCAAACGAACTTCACCAAACTCACAGTCTTTGATTTAGTGACTCCTTTGTGACATTTGTTCGTAGAACATAAAATACAATTTCCAACTGCAGAAAGAGATCAAGAGAATTAATATAGTGAACGAAGGACATGTCCATAAAACATGGCCAACATTTAAGTGCACAAGTTTCTGATTTGAGTCAAACACAAAACTAATGTAATCAAGCACTGCAGATGTTTGTGTGTGTACTGTGTAGGAAACAGCACAATAAAACAAAACACAAAACAGACCGGAACACATCCAACTACCGAGCCGGCCCTCAAAAGATGAATGTGCTCTTTGTTGCTGAATCTAAAGTGAACTCTACGTGCTATTCAGGGCATGTGTGCACGTGCACGTGGGCCCGTGCACTGTAGCGGGGGGTTCCCTGTGCTTTTTGACGAGAGGTTAGCAGCGCTAAAATAAACCTCGAGTGAACCGTTTGTCTGATTTTCTCATCAAAATAATGAAACGTGATCAGGTTACGCTGCGCTGCGCTGTGCCAGGGAGCGTCCAGGGTCCACAACTGTCAAGACGGACTTCAAAGACTTGTGGCCCTTCTGCACTTCGCCTGCCCTGGCCTCGCTGACGGGCTGGCTGCATGACAGTCCTGGGTTGTTTCTGCTTTTCTTTTGTGCCCTTTTGAGCCTCTTTTGTACGGCAGATATTTAAGATGAGAAAACACAAAGGGAGTCTGAAGAATGAAAGCTATAGAAAGAGTTCAAGACATGACTCAACGATGCAGAGAAAAGGTCACCGACTAATATCTGGTACCTGTTCCCGTCATTAGTGGCAAACTGGGGCCAAAGACTCAAACATCTTGGACCAGAGCATAACAGGAAGTGGGCTCTTAGAATGCAAACGGAGCTAAAGATGTCAAGAGGGGAAAAAAGCGGCTGGAAACAAATTACTTCCAACATGGCTGTCCTCTTCAGCGACGCTAAACAGAAAACAAACACATGTAGCGACAGAAGGGAAGCGAGAACAATTAGTAACATCCTCTTTGCGACCGGAGATGAGAGATTATGTGAAATGTGGTCTTAATTTTGGGAAACGCTACCACTAACAGCAGCGCTGGTATGAGATAAAAGCTACCAGTTGTCACAACCATGGACCCGTTTGTGTACGGTAATTATACCGAGCAGGGCTGCCAACTGGGAAAGTCGCTATAGGCTGCCAAAAGTACCACAAAAAGTCACTATATTAGCTGTGTCATGAACAGCGAGAACTGTTTGTACACTTAAAGTATTTACTTAAACCTGCATTAACTGATTTTCTGGCCACTTTGGGACAAATGAAACAAGCTGTAAACACAACACTACAATTATCTTCTTTTAAACTAATATGGTGAGACAGAGAGCAACACAAGTCCAATATTTACTCTCCTTTTAGCTCTATTTTGGTCTCTACCAAGTGAAGCCAATGCTGAAGTGCCTTAAACTTGCATTTCCATTTAGAGTCAAATAGACCATAAAGCAGGGGATGCTTTAGGGCGTGGCTACCATGTGACAACCAAAAACCAACATGGCGACAACCAAGATGGCGACAACCGAGATGACGACGGCCAAAAACCAAGATGGTGACAACCAAAAACCAAGATGGTGACGACCAAAAACCAAGATGGCGACCACCAAAAACCAAGATGGCGAGGGCCAAAAACCAAGATGGCGACCACCAAAAACCAAGATGACGACGGCCAAAAACCAAGATGACGACGGTCAAAAACCAAGATGGGGACAACCAAAAACCAAGATGACGACAGCCAAAAACCAAGATGCAAAGACTAAATACCGAGATGGCGACGGCCAAAAACCAAGATGGCAAAGACTAAATACCGAGATGGCGACGGCCAAAAACCAAGATGACGACGGCCAAAAACCAAATGGCAACAACCAAATACCAAGATGGCGACGGCCAAAATTCCAAGCAGTTGTTGCCTAAACCTAACCAAATTGTTTGCTGTGAAGACAGAAGTTGAAAAGATTGTATGCATATAACCAGCATAAATAGACACGTGTTGCTGGACATTCGTAGGAAAACACAAAAATTGAGGAATAACTTTTCGTAAGATACCATACAGATCGTTATATGAGGATACGTTGACTGACCCATCAATAATATAAAAATATTGATTAGAGCAGCTTTAAAAACATGTAGCATATTAGCAAAATCACATGTAGACATACAAGACCTATTTGTAAGTAAATTTAATATTATTGTTAGCTATTAACACATCATCTGTCACTATTTGAACTGTCCCGATGTGGTAAACCCCATCCATTTGGTGCTTCGAGCATGTTCAAACAAGAATTATCTACGGACGCTATGTAAGCAGTCGCTGATAAAAGTATGCATAATGCTTACTTACACACAGCCACAAACACACACATACCAGGAGCTTGTTGGTCTTAGAGCGGACAGACAGATGAAGTGCCATGTACTGCAGGGTATTCATTTGCAGCACTGGGTGGCCTGCGGCCTGTGGCATCACTACTGTCCCTCTCATTTGGAAGCTCCAGGAATGGTGTGGGTGGTTGAGTGTGCATCTCTGTATCTCTGTGTAGCACTTGCGTGTATCCGTCTGTGTGTGCGGTGGACTGAGCGGAAGGCCAAATGAAAGGAAATCACAGTAATCGGAGTCGACGCGGCAGAGATGCACGCACGGAGACTTCTCTGAGAAGATAAAGGACGGAGATACACGCCTGGACCTGATTGTCAGCTTCTTGTAATCACTCTCATACTTCAGAAAGAGACGCGGAGACCGACCGACTGAATGACTGACACGCATACAAATACCGAAAGACAAGATGTGTATTGAACGCGAGTGTCCTCTTTAAATCTCCTCTTGAATCTGGTTGTGATATGAAGATACGTATCGCTTTACATTCTTCGAGTCATCAAATGCGGCAGCCTGCAATCACTGCCGCGGGTTACTGGCAGACCATCCCAAAAATAGTGGAGAGGGAGAGATGGCAGGACGGCTCTGTGGTTAAAGGAACTGACATTCAACCAGAGATTGTGGGTTCAAGCCCCATTTATTGCAGCAGAAACCCTGCTGAGGTGTCCTTGAGCAATGCATTGAAACCCGAGCATGACGGCAGATATTGGACAATCAGTCACATTTTTTGGAACGTTCATCAGCAACAAAATTGTAGTATATTTACTGTCATCCCTGTCTCCAAAACATTATGTTCCCATACAACCAAACTGCATTGTGAATTATGTTTCGAAGGAAATGTATTTTGTTGCAGATTACGTTTGTTTTAGACGAATCAGAAATCCGTTTGCATTGATAGTCCATGGAAATCTGCGTAGGGAGGAGGTCGGGGTGGTGGATGGTTCCACTAACGCCAGACTTTCGCCCAGGAGACCCATGTGAAACTAAAAGTCAACGTTCACTTTATCATGATTGTTTTTTACTCAACCTAACAAAGTAGTTTTTTATTTTAAAAGGTATCAAAAACTGAAACGCAACTTCGGTATCAATTGGTTAGGAGCGAATAAACTTGGCTGCGTAGTTTCGTCAAACGTGGGCGTTGTAGGCTACGCTTTACGCATGGCAGTAAATCGAGTAGAAGAAGAAGTAGAGGTTGCGAACCGGAAACAAAACAAGTCGCCTTGGCCAATCTACGAGAGAAAAATTAAGATCTTCAGGAATTTGGGCAAGTCAGCTAATATTGGCCATGTTTCATGCTGTCCAGAGACAAAGACAATAAAAATATATATCCGGGAAGACGCAGGCAGCAGAAACAGCTGATCAGACATGTAAGTTACGTCAGAACTTATTCATGTCCAAAACCCATTTAGCACATCAACTCTTTTTCAACAAAGGCAAAAACCACCAACTTCTTTCGCGCAGTTGAGTAAGTTTTATCAAACTTTGTTGTTTCCATGCTCATTTTCTAATGTGTTTAAAATTTGCATAAAACAGCATACAAATATTTGAATGGCTAATAGTAACACTCAAATATTTATAGCTCCATAGATCATTTTTAAGTGGATTCTTTGTCACTAAAATTGTTTTGTAGTCTTATTTGTTCTTTTGTTCCATAGGTTTTAATGTAGGGGACAGATGTCCATTAAGCTCAGATAACTACAGGAAATGGGCCAAGACATTTTTTTTTTTTATATTAACAATATGACTTTGGAAAAAATTGATTGTATATGGTGACTCATATTTCATTTTGAGGCGTCACCTCACTTATTAGATAATCAGAGGACCATCAGAAAACATTTAAATCTTGCATTGTATTACTCGTCCTTGAATATTCCCTTTGGGGATTCCCTGTCGGATACTTTACGGGAGGTTTAAACCTCCCCAAAGTAAACTCTCAAAAGTATCTGCCAAGTGATTATTCAGTCAGGAGACACATGATCTTAATTCTATTTTGGCAACACAAGTTTAACTACAGTATAAAAGACAGTTTTTGTCTTATTGCTTTTCTGTATTAGTTTTAGAAAACTCATGAGAAAGAAAGAGCAGCACGTTTTTTGTCTTGACTATAAACTTAAAGGTCTACCTGCTACCTGGCGACTGGTTTTCCCAAGTTTTTTTTTGCCACTTCTGTGCCCAAGAAGGGGAGCCATCCATGTAATGACAGGTCCATGGATATCATAGTAGAAACACTGTTAGAGAGTAGCTCCTGAGGACATTTAGGTCATAATTTCCCCCAAAGTGGACATATCATCAGAACAGAAGATGTCATATATCAAAAAGCAATGTTAAATGTGTAGTCGGGCCGTGATCCTGTTTCACAGCTCATGGGAACCAGACAGTAGCTGGAAGAGGACAGCGGTCCCCCGTGGAGAGGCACAGGAATCTCAAACGGGCATTTCAGGAAATTTGAGAACTTTTGAGCAATGCTGATGTCAGCCTTTATGGCCTTTTTTAGAGATCATAAAATGTATAGTGTGTACAGGCTGTGCTGTAGTGCAGTTTCTAACTCTAGTAGACGCTCACGTCCATGACCGAAACAAATCAAACGAGACGTTTCCTATAAAGTTATGAAAATGGATCCATTTGATGTCTTGCCTCGGAGAAACATAATGTTGATGCATGAACATACTGTCTCCGATGAAACACTTTTTACAGGCTGATAGCAGTTTGTTTAGACTAGATATACCTGCTTAGGCCAACAAAAATATATTAATACAGGGATTGCATAACAACATCTGTGCAACAATACAATAACAATACCTTACTTTGAATATAACAACGTATCCTCATACAACGGTTTGCATGATATCTTAGTAAAGTTATTCCTCATGTTTTGTTGTTTTCCTACGAATGTTCAGCAACACGTGATGCACGTGTCAATTTTCCTCTCCAGTCTTTTCAAAATAAACTTCTGTCTTCAAAAGACACTACTTGGTTAGGTTTAGGCAACAAAACTACTTGGTTTGGTTTAGGCAACAACACTACTTAGTTAGGTTTAGGCAACAAAACTACTTAGTTAGGTTTAAGAAAAGATCGATTTGGTTAGGTTTAGGCAACAAAACTACTTAGTTAGGTTTAGGCAACAAAACTACTTAGTTAGGTTTAGGCAAAAAAAAGTACTTAGTTAGGTTTAGGCAACAAAACTACTTAGTTAGGCTAAGGCAACAAAACTACTTAGTTAGGTTTAGGCAACAAAACTACTTAGTTAAGTTTAGGCAACAAAACTACTTGGTTAGGTTTAGGCAACAAAACTACTTAGTTGGGTTTAGGAAAAGGTAATTGGTTAGGTTTATGCAACAAAAGGAAGCTTAAGTATGGAAGTTACGTGACAAAATCTAGTTTGTTAGGTTTAGGAAAGATCATGGTTTGGGTTAAAATAACTCAGGAAGTGGCGTAACTAAGTATGGAAGTTGCGTGACAAATAAATCGACGTTGACTTCTGGTTTCACACGAGGTACGAACACCGGTCTCTTGGGCGAAAGTCCGGTGTTTTTTGACCCACCCAACCACCCCAACCTCCTCTCTACGAGGCGTTTGTCGCTCTTTATACTTCCTGATTCCGGATTATGTGGATTACTTACAAATTGATTTGTTGGTATATATACGAATAACAGTGCATTACTTTTCGTAGGTATAGCTACAAACGGTGTACGAGAACAGCCTGAATATAAATGTATTTTGTTACCATTTCAAATAAAAAGCTCGGATTTTTGGGACATTCTTGTGTCTCTTTTCCATTTTTCTTGTCACACATACATGTATATTCACGCACACTGTGTCACTTTTAAACCGCAGGAGCGTCGAGATAAATAAAGCGATCTAAAGCTGGTCTCTGGGCTCAGCGTGTAGAGAGTTACAGTGAAACGTGAAAGAATGCAGATGTCAACATCTCAAACTGGCCGCAAATTGGCAGTTGTGACACTACTGAGGTTTCAACTGCCACCAAACCCTCTCCTCCTCCTCCTCCTCCTCCTCCTCTTCCTCCTCGTCTTCATCTCCCCCCCGGGACCCTTCCCTCACTTTGTCCACAACGAGAAATGAAAAATGAAATAAAAATGAAGACACAATTACCGTGTTGTCTGCGTCAATATTCCATATCATTTTGTGCAAAAAACAGCTTTTCACTTATCTTTACAATCTGATTGGCGGTTAAAGGAAAAGTACAAAGCTTTATATACGCTCCATATTAAGTATTCAGTCCGGAAAACAACTGGATTTCAAAACAGGGACGACTCTGAGGTTCAAATGAGGATACAACCTGTCAAGGGAGACAAGCCACCCATCTCGCTAGGGCTCTTCGCATCTGTCATTCGTAAGAATAAAACTGCCTCTGGACATTCACAGAGGAATTTGGCACAACAGAAAAGATGCCGTAGAGGGGGGGGGGCGATGAAAAAGAGAAAGAAAATATCACGGGCTGAAATAAGACAGCCTGTTTGAACACATTATGTCAAACACGCCAGTGTGGCGCGCTGAGGACTTTGACGATCTGCGGCTTTGCGAGGCAGCGGAGAGAAAAAAGAAGAAGTGATGAAAAGATGAAGAGGGACAGCGAACGAGAGACAGAGAGAGGGGGAAACCATAATGGAGAAAGAATTTACTTACTTTATTTCAAAATTGCCCCTACTTTTGGAGGATCATTATATGAAGAGGAACATGAATACTAATCATTTGAATAAACTATTCTGATAGTGAACATAATTCATTCTGTCACCTTCGGCGCTGGCAATATGTGGAATTCCCCGGTCATGCCAAAAGAACAAACACTCGATTGAAACCAGGAGGACGAAAGACACAACAGAGAGCGACGTCTATCAACAGGGGATCAGCGCGGAAAAACACAAGGCTCTGAGATTTATTTGGAGTGTATCAACAAACAGCTTTTCATAAGAAAAGAATGGCCAGTCGGGGTATATGAGTACTTTACGAGGTGTGATGACACCGACTGCAGAGAGCCAGAAGATAAAAGTGCATGAAACTCTCACTGACTTCATCCAAACACAAATAAACATCTATTTGGTATTTATTTTCCTCATTATTCTGCATTTGGCTGTCACATGTGTCACCAGACTGTAAAATGCCACGAAGTGACAACTTAGTAATCTCTGACACATGGGCCAAATGTATAAAATTATAAAGAAAAACTCAGTTTTTCAGTGCTTGTGCTGATACATTTGGGTATCTGGAGCGTCTACCAACCCACAAACTGTGAAATAAGACAACAAAGTCAGTTGTTTGTGGGCTGTCTAGATCAGAAAACATGCGATTTAACAGGCCATTCAGATTTGGCCAAAGAGTATAGAAGCAAAGAGGCGAAATTCCAGTGCCCTGCCGCCATTTTGGACTGAAAACGCCAATGAGTCCATGGCCATGAATGTATAAAGAGACGTCCGTAAACACTTAAATAGCCCTCATTTAAACCATTATGTCCTAAAAGTTGTAAAAATAGCTGAATCCAGAGTTATTTTCCTCGGCATAATGAACGTGCATCAGACCCACGGGACTGCACCGCCCTGCACGCTCATATGACATATCCGGTTCTGCCAGCTTCCTGCCAGCTGTGTGCGGCTGTATTAATGGATATATTGGCTGTAATTCAGCACTTTTATTGCACAGCTTTGTTGCATACGCCAAGGTCTGTTATTTCCTTATAAAAGACCGTTGCTATTTATAACCCTAACCCTGCTATGGATGTTGGACCGTTGAAGAATGCTAAATAACGCTCCAAATTTATGCTACATTTTGGCACGGAAAAACAGGCATGACCATTTTCAAAGGGGTCCCTTGACCTCTGACCTCAAGATATGTGAATGAAAACTCTGTGAGTGAAAACTGTATCTTATTACATAAAATAGATGTTGACAAACTGCATAATTTGCAGTTGAAAAAGGTAATAAATCTCAATATATCTTATCGAAATACACAGCATATCGTAAAATGTTTAAAATCGCAATAAGAATTTATCGTGACTTAAGTATCGTGATAATATCGTGTATTAATGTCGATTACTTAACATGTACGCAGCATTTTAATGTTGTAAGATGATCATATGTTTTGTGTGTAAAATCTTAATGTGAAAATAAACTAAGTACTGTAGCTTAAAATAAATATAGTGGTATAAAAGTATAAATGGAAATACTCAAGTAAAGTACAAATACCTCAAAACTGTACTCATTCAAACATGAATATACGTACATGAGTTTTTCAAAGAGCTCATTACTGTTGATTTTGTTTCATGCAGTCTAAAGACGACTGTAAATAAAAGTTTAATATTCTCCATACAACCATAAAGTATGTGTATTATATGTAGTTTATTCTGTTTCATATAGGAGTGCATCGACTTCTGCTGGACTCATAGATACATCGTGAAACAAGTCGGTCTTAGTCTTATAAAATCAACTCCCTCCACCACTTACTGTTTAAAAATGCTACTGTAAGCCTTCACATATAAAGCCCTGCGTGTACAATACTTAACCTCATCATCCTCTAAATTAATTTGGAGGCCTTGGTGGAACGGCGGTAGAAAAGCTTCGAGACAGCTCATGTAAAACATCACCACCGAGGGACTCGGGGGGGTCGCAGAACTCATCAAGTTTCAAATTCCTCCGGTATTAGCTTAAATTAAATGACTTGTTAAGGTGGATATTTTGGTATGCAGGCAGACGTACCTCAATGTATGAACATGATGTTGACTGATGGCATATGCAGGCTCAGAGATCACACACACACACACACACACTACTGGTGGCAGGGAAGGTGTACTGTAAACTGTCAAATGTCAGCAGCCACTCTACACCGTGACACTCAGACACGTCTGCGTAATAAAATCAAATGACTCGATTGCAGCCGGTGGTAAACCCCCCTCACAGTTAAATTAAAAATAGACGAAGAGGAGCATCCTGGGTAATGGGGGATAACCTGGACACTGCTTGATTACATGGGATTAAATGTGGTCCGTCTCGTCTCACACGGTCCATTTAAAGTAAAACTAACTATGTTTGCTAAACAGCGGCTATAAATAACTATTATGGGATCATGCTGAATGCTAAACTGCTGGTTATCATTTAGCTAACATGCTAAGCTGTTGTAAGAGTGAGTCGTAAATTCAGCAATTATTCCTCATTTTTCGTGCGTTTTCCTACAAATGTCAATTTCCACTTGTTACATGCGTCTTTTCAAAATAAAATTCCGTCTTCACAGGAAACAACTTGGTTAGCTTTAGGAAAAGATCGTGGTTTGGGTTAAAATAACACCGGAAGTGGTGTAACTTAAGTACGGAAGTTACGTGACATAAACTACTTAGTTAGGTTCAGGAAAAGATCGTGGCTTAGGTTAAAACAACTCCGTAAGAGGTGGAAATAACGTGACAAACAAATCGACGTTGACTTCTGGTTTCACACAGGGTACGAAAAGGGGTTAACTGGGTGAAAGTCTGGTGTTTTTTGACTCACAAATCCACCCGACCTCCTCCTTACGCGCCATTTGTCACTCTTTATACTTCCTGGTTCACGATTACATGGATTACATACAAACTGTTGCCAAAATGAGCCACTATAAGCTAAATATTGGTAAGAATTCATTCATTCATTCACGGGAATGCACGGGAATGGCGTACTCCGCCACTAACAGTTAAAACAACTATATAGAGTTTTTACTGAACGTAAACACATTGAATGACTATTTCTGAAATAAAGCTGACGAGAAATAGTGTTTAAAAATGGGATTTGATTTCATGAAAATCTTACAGATTGCCCCTTTAAAGACCATATAACAAATCTTTAAGTTGTTTATTAGCAAAGCATCTCGAGCTGCAAAGATTAGTCACTCGACAGGAAAATTATCGCCAACTATCTTGATAATCGATTCATTTTAAAGTAATTTTTCATGCATGATTTCCTGCTTTTCTCTGTTTTAAGCCTATATAATACTAAACTGAATATTTTTGGGGGGTTTTGGACTTACACAACAAGACATTTAAAGACATCACCTTGGACTTTGTGGAACTAGGATGAACTCTTTTTTACTATTTTTTGACATTTTATAAACTAAATGATTATTCAGTTAATCTAGTAAATAATCAGCAGATTAATGGATAATGAAGATAATCATTAGTTGCAGCCCTAACGGCGTCCATTGATGAGGAAGATAAAATAAATTTGGACGTCTACCAAGGTTTTCTTTGCCACTTCCAACTTCACCCACGTGGCTCCTGCAGTTAAGGAGTTATTAATATTTTTACTAGAGTGGAGGGTGATAAACAAGACGGAAAGTAGATCCTTCAGTGCCTGACAAAACAAGTCAGCCACACCTCGACGAGGTCAGATATTTCAACCGATGTCAGAGAGATATTCTTACCGTGCGTCTGGTTCCGCTTCCTTTCAGGAATTTAAGGAAAGCAGTTTATTTCTGATAGAGCATCCCGGACAGAAACATAACTTACACGTCTCAAATGCAAACAGACACATGCCCACACGTGAAACTCTACACGGCTGACTGATGACTTAATCGGTTTCAAACGAGGGAGTAAAGAGAGAGATTCCTATAAACGAGCGGGCATTAATTTTATCAATATGCTCGGAGGAGCCTCACACACACACACACACACACACACACACACACACACACACAACCTCTCCAAATGAAGGTTTAACGAGGGAGACGAGGGTCGGAGAGTGAGTGAGATGATGGTTGTATTGTCAGAGACAGTCTGTCCCACATGGTTCCCATAAGTGTGTGTCTTTTTGTACATGTTAATGTGTGTGTGTGACTTTAAATCACCGTCATCTTTCAGGATGGATGAAGTTTGGGGGGGGTGCAGTAGATATTTAGACGCCAACACACACATCCAAAACCCCCCTACACACACACACACACACACACACAGCAGTCAAGTACATCTTGATCGCGCTGTCAGCGATCAGCGCCAGCGCCCTCATCTCCCCGTCCAAGTCCATATTTCACTCTCACCCTGTCCAACACACATATTTATCCACAAACATGCACGTACACACACACACACATCCATTTACTACGTGATCCGTCCTGCTGATGATCTGTCCGAACACATGCCGGATCACAGTAAACACGCACGTCATTAATAAGTAGATAAACAGGGACAAAAGCTTTAACATGGTGATGTTAGACATGGACAAAACGTTCTACTGGTTTTATTTCTGTAATGTTTATATGATATATAAAATCACTTTTCAGGACAGAAACGAATACGAAAGACACATTTTTTTATGTGTGGTTGGTTTGAAATGAGTAAAAGATGTAGACGGTTTAGCAAAAGCAGGGAGTGACGGAGAATAAACCTCCAATTTGTTTCGGCAGAAAACAGGAGGAAATAAAAGATTAATCTCTAACAGGAAGGTGGACATATTCAAAAGTAAAGTAAAGCCAAAACCAGAGTGAACTTTCCGAGAGGAAAAACACTTCAAGATGAGATTTGCCTGTGGAGAGATGCTGATGTGGTTCTTTGTTTCGCTGTCATTTATTAGCTACAGGCTTTATTCTGTGTGTCTTTATAATCTATAAATATATTAACAAATGAATCAAGCCGATTTTGGGCCTGATTCCTCCCTCATGAAAATGGTCAGCAAAGCCCTGATTTTTTGACGGTTCTAAAGAATATCTTTCGTTACGAGTGTTTTTTCATCCCCCGTTCGGCTCAAAAGTCCATCCTGGCCGTACCAATTTCAAATCGTGAATATTAAACTAGGTCTGTCAAAGTTAACGCGATAATAACGCTCATTTTTTTTAACGCCACTCATTTCTTTAACGCATTAACACGATCGATCTCTCGAAGGTTTTAGTAGGTTCAGTTTTAAAGCTAGAGCGAAGATACTGGTATCATATGAAACTAGAAAACCTAAAGAATCCATTGGTACCAACCATGTCATACTATGCATTAAGAGAAACCCTATTTTCCAGTGTTTTTATGTCTAAGTGACTAATGGGGTCCAGTATTGAGCAGCAGCTGCTAAACATGCTGCAATGTAATCGCTCGGGGCAATTGCGCGCCATCAATGTCCGTCCCCTTAAATTGCTTGTTTTTGCCACCGACAGGCTCAGATTGTTATTATAAGTGTCTGACAACATTATGGAAAGGACCCTACAGAGAAATAAAATGTTTTTCCTTACCTTTAGCTTGATCGAAGTGGACGTAGTCAACGTGACGTCACCCATTGGTTTTGTGGACTGCCGTTTTGAAGCCTCGAGTTCGTCATTTTGGCCGTCGCCATCTTGGTTTTCTGCAACCAGAAGTGACACGAGAGGGTGGAGCTAAGTGCAACGCTGAATTGAAGACATTTTTTGGTGACAAAAAAGGTTATAATTAACCTTTCACGGACTGAAAACACACTGTGAAAGTTCATGATGAAAACATGGACAACTCCCAGACCGGACAACGCCGTGGTAGCGACCTGTCAATCACAAGGTAGCCCCGCCCTAAAGCATCCCCTGCTTTATGGTCTATCTGACTCTAAATGGGACCATAACTTACTAAATGAACATCATGCTGTATTGAAGAAGACTTGAAACTAGAGATTGAGACCATAAACCCATGTTTACAATGTTTACTGAGGTAATAAATCAAGTGAGAAGTAGGCTCATTTTCTCAT
>CAKALU010015136.1:1171-18276 GCA_916700995.1 Hozukius guyotensis
TTTTGCCCACGTGTGTATGTGTCTAAAAAAAAGGCGGTTGCTAACAAGTGGCTAAATGAGACTATTGAACGTCAACGCGCCTTTATTTTTCTAATAGAAAAATCCCGTTGGCTTTTTGTCGAGGGGAACCCAGGGCGGTGCCAACTTCCTGGTTGGCCTACAAAATACGTCAGTCCTGGGGCACTCTATATGAGCAAGAGGGTCAAAGTTCAAGGCGCAATGTTGTGACAAAGTAGTATGACCAAGCTGTATGCATACTGCATGCAACAGTACGTACGTTGTAAAGGCAGCTGCAGTACAAACTAAAAGTAAAAAGAAAAAGTATGCAATTTGGAACGTAGCCTGGGAGTGCAAGTGAAAAATTTGCCATTGCTCCTCCTTCCCTGCCACCATCTAGCTGCCCTTGAGGAAAAATGTAACTGTGTATTGCTTCAGTAGATCAAGACTGTGGTTGTACTGGGCAACTTCCAGGTGTGAATGTGTGACATTTCTGCTAAAGAGCCTTCATGTTCAGTGAATCTAACCCGGATGAGTAAAGGTCAACAACTGACAGCTCTTTTCAGCTCAGCTAGCTCAGTTTACTAAACACACTGGATCAGGGATATCCAACCTTTTTTTCCTATGAGAGCTAATTTGACAAAATGAAAATAGCCGTGAGCTACTCATAGCACCGATTTGTGCATCGCCAATAGCAGACATCATTTCTGTCTTACTTTTATGGTCCTTTAACAACGTTTCAGCCACCGCAGTCATCGCCTCTCTTACGATCCCTGCCATAGGCGCAGCAGGGCTTTTTTTGTGTTACATTAGGATGTGAGACACTAAATGAAGCCTCCGTTGCTGCGTTGGCCTTCTTCGTCATTTTGGTAAACAGAGACTGCTGTCTTTTAAGTGTTGTTTTCATCTGTTTTACCTTCTCTGTTCGAAGACTGCTACCAGCCAGAAAGTCCCATGAAAGGTTGCTGTGGACTTTGGTAAAGTGGCGCTCTGCGTTACATCTTTTACCAACTGACACACTCGCACCGCAAATGACACACACATTTTTCATTGACATTCGTGAAAGAAAAAACTCTGTTACCCATTCCTCATGAAAATAGTATATTTTTTGCCTTTTATTGACTATTTTCTGTGGTCATTGTCAAATCTGGTGTGCGCTTGCTAGTCTGATAACATCGCCTAATGTTACAGCGTCACTGAGGTAACCAAACTTGAAATGGAAAATGGAAACACCCACTCAGCTGTTGCAAAAAGCAGTGAGTCAAAATTAGCTGTGCCAAGTTTGGAAATAACTGAAAGGGTTAGTTTTTTAGTTATTTTTTGAAGTGGGTACTCCCGCATTCTGCGAGGTAAAATTACATTTTTGTGAATGGAGTCTGGTCTGGTCTTGAAGACCGCGATATATAACGGCTTAAGTTCCCCGTCGGAAATGGCTGTGATATAGATAATACTTTCTGTTTCTGTACTAACTATAAAAATGTTTTGCTCAATGATTACAAGACAATTCAATCCTCCCTCAGAGATTTAAAGTTCAGTGTTTTAAAGTCATACCATAGTGCTTTACAGCAGCCTGCGTACCTTTTCATAGTGGTTGATGTTTTTGTCGGCCATGCCGGTGAGAAGCTGCTTGAAGTCTTGTCTCTTGTTGCTCTGCCAGCGCTCCCAGTCCGCCTTCAGGTCAGCGTTGAAACACTCCACTTTGTCCTGGCATTTCTCTACCTCCACTGGCATCTACGGCGAGACAGAGAAAACTACAGCTACAGGGGAGCTCAGGGTACTCATAATACAAGACTACAGGTTGCAGGGGTCCGGGTGGTGAGGGAATTTTGGATGGGAAGGTTGTATTAGAGACGAAATGGCAGAAGACTTTTACCAATACTCCCTCTTAAATCCTGAGAATCTTTCTTTGTGGAGTTTGTATAGCGTATGGACAAAAAAATATTGGCTTTATTATGAAGAGATTATTCACCCTTATTTCCATTTTCCAGTTTAACTCATTGTTGGTCTGTAAAATCATCACAGAAAGTAATACCGAGAAGTGAACTTTGGTAAACTACAGACACTCCCGGAAATGGCAACAGTGAACACAGCAGTTTTAAGGTGTCCGTGTGTGAAAGGAGCTTCCGACTCAGATGAGAGGAAGGAGGAGGCTTACTGGCGTTCTGTCCTCCTGTTTGCGCAATATGGCTGCTTCTAGTCGTCCCTCGTACTCCGCCTGGCTCTGGTCTCGCTTCCTCAAAACATTCTGTCATCAATCAGAAAAGATGACATTTACTGATACTGTAATATTTCTGAGTGAGACAACATGTGAACAATATTACACACAAAGAGAGAACCAAGAGCCCGGTGAGTGCAGGATGTGAATAGTATTTCAGATGCCACTTCCTCTATTCAGGGGCAAGATGACTCAGCAGAAAGAAAGCAAGTCTGTAACTAGGTCGCAAATCCATAATACATACACTTAGTATGTAGTATGTTCACACTGCAAAATTAAGTACTGTATACTCAAACCAGAGAGCGTGCATACTAAATTTGGGCAATTTCTTAGTGTGCTGTTGATGCACACTTTTCTCCGGCAAAGGAAATGGAGGAGCTGCTCACTGCTGGAAAAAAATTAAATAAATTGTGGGTGCGTGTGTGGAACAGCTCAGAAAGATTTTGGAAAACAAACAAACAAAAAAAAAAAAAAACATTTTGCGCTGCGGACTATTTGTTAGTGACATTCTAAAGTCACAGTTTGATTGACGTCCGCTGTCCGCTTGTGTCATTTCCTGTTAGTATAAAGTAAAAAGTATGTTGTTGTTTTTGTACAACCGTGATTCCAAAAAAGTCGGGATGCTGTGTAAAAAGTAAACAAAACAGAATGTGATCATTTTCTAGTCCTTTCTGACATATATTCAACTGACAACAGTAAATAAAGACAAGATATTTAATGTTCAAACTGATTCGTTGATCACCTTTTTCTTTTAACAACACTACCGAGGACACTAATTGTTGAAGTTTTGAAAGCGAAATTCTTTCCTGCTTGATTCTTGCTTGTCCCAACTTTTTTGAAAAACTTGTTGCTGGCATCAAATTCAGAATAAGCCCATATTTACATAAATCAATGACGTTGATAAGTTAAAACATTTACTATATTGTCTTTGTACTGTTTTCAATTGAATATATGTCAAAAAGGATTAGAAAATTATACATTTTACACAGCGTGTCAACTCTTTGGGAATCAGGGTTGTATACAGTATACTATGATGATTAGCACATACTGTTGAGAAGTAGCGTGTGGTATGGAGTGTGTGTTTGCGTGTGTGGCAAGATAAAGGATCTACTCTGATTTTTTTTTTTTTATTATGAATTAAATTAAATAAGATTTTCTATATTTTTTTATAATGAAAGTCTATGGGGGTAGTGCTTAATTGGGCCGCAGGGGATTTTTTTGTTGTTGCAATACCGCGGTCTAATTAACAACAAGGCTGACTCGCTGTACCGTATCCAGCTCTCTTAGAAAATCAAAACAAAACAAAAAAAATGTCCTGTAGGACATCCCTCATCCCTCTCACCTTCATGGACTCTATGTAGAGGACGTACTCTCTGAGTACGGGCAGGAAGTCCTGGCTCATGGTCTCGCCCTGGTCCTCCAGCGCTCCGCAGCACGTCGTCACGCAGCCGGCCACGCCCTCCAGGGGGCGCCGCAGCTCCTCCTCCGACCCAACCCAGCTGGAGTACACGGTGCCGTACTCACGCAGCTCTGTTAGGTACTCTAGTTGGGGTGAAAGGAAAAAAAAAAAAGAGGTGGTTAGGCGGGCAAACAAGAAATAAGAGTTATGGTATTCTTTCCTTTGTACAATCCAATTTCTGATCCCTTTTTCATACTTCTTAATGAGCTGTGGATACTCTGTGCCTAGATTTGAGCAGCTAATACTCTGTAACACTGCTGTACTGGAAAAACCTCTCTTTCCTCACAGGCGATACGGAGAGACTGGCACGTTCAATTGCAAAATCTATATTTGTAAATTACACATGAGAGAGGGTGATGGCTAAACGCCGGGCTGCTGAGTCAAGCATGCATGGCATTTGCTTATTTCACACTCCGTGTCTACTCGTAGGCCTTTCGTTATCTACAGTTGCCTGAGTTTTCCATCTTATCTCCTCCAGTATGGAAACAAGGACGTTTCGTTGGCGCTGCAGATTTTGAGGCCAAAGACTGCAACACATCGAGCAGATGGTGACGACGAGCATTTCGCACGGCAGATGTCAGGTATTTACAGGATCACTTGTCATGCATGAGTTAGGCCTGCACTTATCAACCGTGCACCCTCTAGGCCAAAGGTCTGTGGGTTTTCCCCCCAACCAAACACTACAGCGCTGAATCAATACTGCAGATAAATTCACTCAAGCTAGTGTCAGCCACCCGGCTAAAGAATGCACAGTTGCATGACAGAAGCTAACCACAAGCACAATGTAACTTAGTACATAAATAGCTGCCAGTAAGTAGGTCTACTGAGAGAAGAAGTAGAGTATAAGGGGTACTACTTGCGGCCGTGTTGCAAGCAGCACACACCACAGTTTCAAAATGTTGCTTCCTAAAATACCTGTTTTAACTGCGAAGAAGCGGCTTCAGCTCTCTAGCCAGAACGTGCTCGTTACGTCCCAGAGCTTATACAGCATGTAAAGTTTAGCCACAATAAGGCTCTGTGTAAATGATAATAGAATTGGTAAATGGAAGATCAAAGTTTTGTTCTAGTTTTAATTGATCCATTTATTGATTGCTTTACGTTGCTTGTTTATACACCCTTTTTAGTACTATTTTAATGGAATCATTTTCTCATTTGTTAAGTATTTTATCAATCCTTCTCTTTATTGCCAAATTACAATCAATCGATAAACTGGTTTATAACTATTTGCAAGCCTGCTGGGTCCTCTATCTATCTAACTAAAGCAAGGAACCTGTCTGTCAAGAATCGCTAATCCGATCTACGTCACACTTGGCGGTCGTATTGCCGGGGACCCAAGGGAGTTCAGTGCCGAATGTGGCTCAATTTAACGTTTTGGCCTGTAATTTATGAACGCTCAGAAACACGCCCATTTGCATCTATATTGATTTTCCACCATTTTGAATCGTGTCCAAATCAGATTTTTTGCTACTCCTCCTACAAATTTTAAGCAATCGTCACACAATTTGGTACAGAACATCTCTGAACCGAGCCGGAAAAAGTGACGTTTTTGGATTGTTAATGTTCCGTACAGTTTTGCTGTAGCTGGCCCTCAAAATTAGCTCAAATGCTGTGGGCAGGGCTTAAATTACAAAAACATGTCATATCTCCTTTGTGCTATTGTGACCACATTTGGTGGACATGTGTAGATATGATGTCTGAGTGACCATGGTAAATTTGGTGCCATTTGGCCAATAGGTGGCGCTGTAGCAGCATCATCTAACTATAAAGGAAGGAATCTCAGTCTGTCTGTCTGTCTGTCTGTTTGTCTGTGTATATATGACTGCCCTTCGCAAATCTTGAAAACCATTCATCCAATCAACTTCACACTTGGTGGGTACAAACAGTCCTACTGTCGTCCTTGTTAACGCTGCAAGCAGCGCTTCTGGGGGCCAAGCAAATGACCCGTTCCGGACAGGCACGTGCTCCGAACGGGCACCGCACTAGTAAAATTTAAAGGATGACTCAAGTTTTATTGGAATTTGTTTCATATTATAACCCTCTCTCTCCTCTTGTTTACCATTGGTCTCTATGCTAACAAGCGTAACCCCAACGAAAGGAAGAAGATTCATCAACCTCCAGGTGATACAGGTTATTTCATCATCATTTGTCTGATACCTGACTGCTCTTTGAGGATCCTCTGAGCGATGCGGTCGATGGTTCCCAGTTTCTGGTTGAAGGTGTCCAGGTACTCTCCCATGGCGCAGAACTCGGCCGGCCGCGCCCGCAGCTTGTAGCCTCCGGCCACGTGCTTCACGGACTCGCCCACCTTGGTCAGCAGGGCCAGACCCTGGCGCTTGTTCAGGTCCTGCAGACACATACATTACTTAGGCGTGAAGCAACAAATGTGTTAACATAGCAAGTCGTGAATAAACAGTTTTTGTACCTTGTGCAACTTAAACACAAATAATACCTAATTTATATTCATGTTTTGTGATCCATGATTAAACATTCAATCATAAGTAATAATCTAATCCATAGATGCTAATAATCCATTCTTTTCCTGTAACGTGCTGAAATGATCACATGCATGTTTAAAAGAAGCCCACAGCTACTTTTGTTGTTTTATTACCTTTAGTGTTTTATCACGCATTTTACATTGTAGGTTTTTATATTGTTCTAGTATGCTTATGCTCCACTTTCTTTCTGTGTGCCCAATTATCTTACTGCTGCAACAACCTCATTTCCCCACAGGGATCAATAAAGTCTTGTCTTGTGTCTCAGCTACTTAGAGACAAAATTTGTGACTGATGGCAGATCTGGATAAAAAACACACACACGCACAAGGAAGCAGAGGCTCTGTTTACTGAAAGATCACTGCTGAGATTACGTTTTGTTTTTTTTATTCGCATAATAACACACAATAAGACAAGGTGCTGCTGTATAAAATGAATTACATAAAAGCATGTGACAGGAAAAATCACTGACTGGCTGACCTGAACTGGCTGACCTGAATTTGTTGGTGTGTTAACCATGGTGAGAAATCAGTAGTTCTTTTCTTGTCCCTACAAAATCAAATAGTGAACTTCCCAACCCTCGTGTTGTCTCACCTTGGCAGTTAGGAAAGCGTTTAGATGTGGGTTGAAGGAGAGGACGGGGTGGTCGGCGATTCGCTTCAGGAACTTGTCCAGAGCCTTCATCCTCGTCTCCACAAACTCCTCCGAAAAACGATCGACCACGCCCTTCATCACGAACTTCTCTGGCAACGGCTAGAGATGGGGAGAGATTGAAGCAGAGACTGTAAATTAAAGTGTTTCTCTCAATGGAAAGCAGGACGGTAGGTCGCGTTATGGCTCATGTGACCTACAGGGATGAGGTGGGTCGGCTGGCTGTCCTCCAACTTGATCCTCAGCCAGTCAAAGTCCTGGTAGCGCCGCCGCACACAGTACTCTGGTAGGTCAAACTCTACCCGTGATGTCTGAAGAAAAAACACACACATTTGCTGTGTTACCTGGGAGGATACAGTATATAAATTACCTTTTAAAAGACAGTAGTACATTAGCACACAACCTACATCTCAGCCCATTTAGGATTACTGTACATGCTTATTGACCATGAAATACAGCCGACAGTGCACACACAAACACACGCTCTCTCTCTCTCTCACAATATAGTGTTAAAAAGACAGCCCCCACATGCTCTCAATTAACACTTTGTGTTCATAGTGGGCTGTGATATTTGTCTACGGCCTCTGAGCCGAAGCACCATAGTGCACATAGCAACTGTCGCCATGACGCCACCCGGCGGCTCCTGGCAGTGTCTCCCTCTGAATCCGTTTCTTTCATTACACGATGGAAAGGCCTCCAAAAGCTACGATTCCCTGCTCAAGGTCAGAGCAAATTAAGTTCCGTCAGGCCGAGTGGTGGCTCCGAGATGTGCTGCTCTGTTTGCTGGCAGACAGATGTGAACAATTGGAACAGAGGATCCACCTTGTAAATATAAGTTACTGAATACATCTACCCTCTGGAATATAAATCTTTTATGGGAAGGCTGAGGGAAGTGATTTCCTAACTAGAGTCCTGTCTGTTCCATCACCCCCGGGATACACTCTTTGCCCGAATGTGTGCGATATTGGCATGTCTGTAGTTTGAAACTGCTGCCTCTGCTATTACTTTCCATTCCTGTAGGTAGCACGTTAGCATTGTGTAGAACTGGCCAGACACGGACTAAACAGCTACCCCATTATAGAGAATCTGCAGCCTGCTTAAAGGGATAGTTTTGGTGTTTTGAAGTGGGGTTGTATGAGGTACTTATCCATAGTCAGTGTATCACCTATAGTGGAAGACGGTCATGTCGGCACGCCCCTAGTTTGGAGAAGCAGACAGGAGTTATCACACGGAACGTGCAATGTACTGCCGTGGACGGGGTTGCAGCAAAACGGATTTCAGACACCTAAAAGAAAGGCCCACCTAAAAAAAAATCAGTTAAGTGTACACTATATTTAGAATATTTCCACCTATTTACCTTGCTTTCAGACAGCTATAGTCTGTTTATTCCAACGGAAACTGAAGCTGTTATCTATGCTCTCGCCAAAGCAACCAGACTCCAATGAAAAAAACTGTAATTTTACCTCACAGAAAACAGGAGTTACAGGTTTTTTTCAATGGAGTCTGGTGGCTTTGGTGAGAGCATAGATGGATACAACGGCTTCAGTTCCCCGTCTGAACGGGCTGTCTGACGGCAAGGTAAACAGGTGAAAATATTCTAATTATAGCGTACACTTTAACTGATATTGATTCTTTTAGGTGGCTAAAAAAAGTTTTGTTGCCGGCCCGGTCCACAGCAGTACGTTGCTTTGGTTCTGTCGGTTTCTCCAAACTGGGCGCATGCCGACTGCCATCTACTGTAGGTTATACACTGACTATGGATAAGTACCACATAAAACCCCACTTCAAACCACCCAAACTATCCCTTTAACATTATAGCACAGCATTTTACAACTGCCTGGGTTTTTAAGAGTCAGTCCGCTGCTGAGAAGCTGACGGAGTGCAAGCAGACATGATGTTGAGGAACATATAATATGAAAACTTTATAAAGTTACTGTTCATCAGCCAGCTAATAGCACTTTGATATCAAACTTGCCTTGGACACACCATCAAGGAGAGTTTTTAAAACAATAATGAAACGCAACAAAACATGACATTGAGTATAAATGATTGGTAGGTGAGCTAAAGCATGGTGAACAACTACTATGACCCCATTAGATAGAAGTTTAACACAGCCCCTAGTGTCCAAAGTAAATCAGGTAGACTAGTGTTACCATGACACCAGCCAATAGCAGACCTTGGTGGAGACTCTGTAGGTGATGTAGGTCTCCATGGTGGACACGTGCTTCTTTGGGTCGTCGACTGTGACGAAAAGGTCACGGGTTTCTGCGGCGTCTGCGTAGGGGTCCCGCACATCTGCTTCCAGGTCGTCGTCCAGCTGCAGCCTGTTGAATAACGAGGACGTGGAGGCGGGACTTGACGTCTCGACCGGCGTGCCGTTGGTCAGCCCCACTTCCTGCGTGGACAGAGACAACGGTGACATCAGATTTCAGATGCTGAAATGTGGAAAGGCTGCAAACAAAGAGCTGATGGATTGATGCTGACGGTGATGCAGTTGTTTCTCGCTGTCAATGGGGCTCTTGTTGATGCTGCTGCTGCGTACACACACCCTACATCATCTGACACTACTCCTGCCTCTCTAATTGAATGATGGATGAGAGGAGAGAAATGGAGCATTTTTGGACTGGAGACACATTTCCACCAGCCTTGATACAAAAAAAATCCAACTGTGGGAAAACAATGGCTTGTTATATCATCTCTAGGTTGACGAAAATATATTTTTTTTCATTTTATTATATTTTTTAGTGTGTGTTGTTTGATTTTGCCATTAACAGACTTTTATTTTATAAAGACATAAGTTTTCCTGTGAAGTGAACCAGGCGTTCGGTGCATTAAAGGACTAGTGTGTAAGATTTTGGGGGATCTATTAGCAGAAATGGAATATAATATTCATAACTATGTTTTCATTAGTGTATAATCACCTGAAACTAAGAATTATAGTGTTTTCGTTAGCTTAGAATGAGCCCTTCATGTCTACAGAGGGAGCCGGTCCTCTTCAGAGAGTCCGCCATGTTTCTACAGTAGCCCAGAATGGACAAACCAAAAATTGGCTCTCTGCCCTTCGCGTAATTACGTTAACTGAAGGCCACCGTAGTTCTCCGACATGCTTGTTAAACTGCCATCTGACTTCCGTTGCTCCTAAAGTAGTGTTATTACGGTAAGGATGGCCTCTGAGCGAGGCGAACGGCGTTACCACGGTTTTGCACTCTGCGTCTCACGTTACCGCAGTCTTGGAAAGGGAGGAGTAAGTGAAGGGGTACTCACTTGGTTGCAATCTGCAACCACACCACTGAATGCCACCAAATCCTACACACTGTACCTTTAATTAACACAATCAGCATCTGGTTCTACAAAACAGATCTGATAAATATCACTGTCAAACTGATGCATAACCATTCACAGAATATTCGAAGATGACACTCTACCACAGGTACGTTAATGTAAAATACGTGCTGTCAGACTTGCTTTAACACTTTCAATTTTTCACTGTTTTTCATAGACAGCAGCAAACAACAATTTCCCCCCACAGGCTCCATCAAAACACAGCAAGAGTGCTCAAAATAAGCTATAAAAAGCAAATAACTGGACAAAAGTGGAGGCTGTGGAAAGTGGCTCTCCTAAAATGAAGAGACAACCTGTGTAGTCAAGAGGATATAAAAAAAAAAAACATTTCTACAATGGATTAATATATGACTACACATTGAGAGGGGACTCTGAAGATCTCATTTGATAAACAGCAGGGACTGCAGGCAACAGAATGTTGAATGTAAACATAGACTAAAGTGTAAACACTGCAACAGGAAGGTAGGCAAAACACTGAGGCAGCAGGGCCGCATCATCAAAACTGGCTCTGAAAATGAAACTAGGCTAACCGAATCTCTCGCTACAACCACCTGTACAGCCACATTTGATTTGATCTGCAACCCGAGACAACCCGTCACCAGTCCTCTGCGGCCACATCTTGCCTCACACGAGGGAGGAACTACTTTTTTTCCAGGTTAAGGTGCAAGTGAGGAAAGCTGCTAATGTTCAACCTTAATCACTTTTTCTGACACACACTTTTGCCTGAAGTGGGCATGATGTGTGCAACTTTCCAATTCCCTCAGTGTCGAGAAAAGTGCTACCCCCTCCGTCTCTCACTCCTACACACACTCCACACGCTGACCACATACATACATATATTTTCTTCACACCACTCTCTCTCTCTGCTACTGTATATACACAGACAGGCTGCTGATGTTGTAATTGCACTTTTTTTTACACTGTGGTGCTAACCTGCACTGGTAATCACAGTTCAGATAATTGCATTGCGTTGCATCATTACACCACTGTGAATGAACAACCAGGCCGCCGCAACACAGCCACGCTCATACAGACAGTGAGGTAGAATCTGAAAATATTATACTAGGAGGAACCAGATCTGTTTTAAATCATAGCAGAGCTGGGAGATGTATGAATGTAATAATGAATCTTGTGAATACGGGAATGGATGTAATGTGGAGTTATGCTTATTAACTGCGATAAGAGCTTAAATGTTGCATTTTAGAGCGTTAAAGTTATTTCAAATTTTCTAAATATATTGGACAGTTTTAGCTTGAACGCGGTTGGTCATCATATCCACATTACTATCTTTATAGGCCTTATTCAAAGCAGACATTTTGGCTTTGTCAGGGTGGGAAAAGCACAGGTGTTAGTAGTAACATTAACCATGGCTCCGTTCCAGTGTGACAGAGAGCCAGCATGCACAATACCAGGATCCGAAACCGAGGCTAAAGGGAACTCAGCCATTATTCATTTTTACCATTTACACCTCTGCTTTTTCTACTGTGACATGTCAAAAATATCTCCAGTGAAAGGGGCCTATTAAATGACGCCAACCTCTGCTTCAGGATATCATTAAATATTGCATGCAAACGCCATGTCGCTATATTATTGATATTGTGAGACTGAGTCAAAAGTGAACGAGAAATGAACGGCAAATTCCAGATTTTTAAAAAGGTCTGAACACAAATACCTGTTCGCGTTCACAGGTTAATGTAGGTCAGTGACATACATTAACCTGACCTGACGTGATTTGGTTGTTTAGCATTGCATGTACTATGTCCACTAAAGTACTGCCATTTTTTTTTCCCACATGGAGGAAGTAAATAAAAAAGAAAAGAAAGAGAGAGAGAAAAACAAACAATGACACAGCTAGATTTTTGCCATACAAAATGTTCAGAGCTTTAAACTTCTTATGGAAGGTATTATAAGAAATATTGCTTGGATAAATATATATAAAATTGACAAAAAAAACAACTGACGATACTCAGAGTGCACATTCGTCCACCAAGGGGGCACAATACTCAATAATAAGAAATGTTTATTAATGTTAAATCTGGATTTGCATAAAAGATTCACCTAATCACAGACAATCATGGGATATATGTGCAAGATTGTGTCTAGTACATTAGCAAAAAAGGGTTAAAAAAATGTTAAGAAATCCTCCAAAAGAAATCTGAGCCAGCCAAAAAAAGAATCCCTTGTTCCCAGGCCCGTCATCTAACTTCCCATCAACTTTTATTGAAGTGTGTTGACAGATTGTTTGAATATGGTGCTAACAGACTGGGACCCATTACCTCCTTGGGTCGTGGGCGTAAACAGAGGAACTCTTACAGGGCTTCACATTTTTAATTAGTGTGGAGGTTCTTTTTGCCTCTGGTTGGCTCTGCTGGGTATTAAGAAATGAAAAAATATAATGTAACCTTGTTGGAAGGACATATCACAGCATCTCCTGTTGGCAATAATTAACTGCAAAATCAAAGTGGTTGCTAAGCTTGTCACTCTGAAGTAAAACAACAGCAGGGAGAATAAAGGCTTTGTGATTTGTTTGCTTGGTCCATCCTTGTTTACACAGCACACTTAGGCTGATAATGATGTCAGGTCCCTCTCTACAAAGTGGAATGAGAGATATCTGTTTTCTAACCAAAGTATGTGTAATTTTTAGTGAGTATAATGCAACACGTGTAAACACATAATCCAATTTAAAAGGTCTTAAAGGTCCCATATCATGCTCATTTTCAGGTTCATACTTGTATTTTGTGTTTCTAATAGAACAGGTTTACATGCTGCAATGTTAAAAAAAAACAACTTTATTTTCCTTGTACTGTCTGTTTGAATATACCTGTAATTACCCTCCGTCTGAAACGCTCCGTTTTAGTGCGTTTCAACGGAATTGCAATGGAATTGCGTTGCTAGGCAACAGTTTGGGTCCATGTTTACTTCCTGTCAGCTGATGTTATTAACATACACTGCAACAGGAAATAAACTGGGACACATTTAGAATGTTTACGTTTAAAACCGCGTAATGGTCTAAATATTGTATATTTGTGACATCACAAATGGACAGAAATCCTAACGGCTTGCTTCAAATGCACAATTTCTGAATACGAGCTGTGTGTATTTCTCCGTATATTGAGCGCTTTGATAGTTTAACAGTATTTATATAGCACTTAAACCTGCTTTATAATGAAAAAGACCTGAAAATCTCACTTTTTTACAATATGGGACCTTTAACACATTACTCATAGTAACCTTTTATATCTCTGTGTATGTGTGTGTGTGGGGGGGTGTCTCTCTCGCTCTCTCTATATATATATATATAAATTAATGTTTGTATTAAATCTGTTTTGGTTAGAAATATTCAAGTTTATAGAAGACATTTTCAAAAAACCTCTGTATTTAAAAGCAGAGCATATCATACTCGGGAAACCTCCAATTGGTCTCGATAAAGATGAACGTTACTTATTTAGAATACTCAGAATCACAGCACTGAAGCAAATAACAAAAGGGTGGAAAAAACTAAACCCCCAGATTTTATAAAATGGAAAAGTGTAATTCAAGAAGTAAAAGTTATTGAAAAGGGAACTCACAAATAAGGAATATCGAGGATGTTTTTGAGAAGAGATGGAGTCTAACAGAAGGAAAAATATAGTTACATGGGTTAATACGCATGCACATATACATGTGTTTGGAGGTGACCTGACCTTAAGGAGGATGCATGTGTGTGCCCATGTAAATGATATTACTATATATTTAACTTAATTTATTTGTTGATTTAATTTATTATTACTCTCGTATTTTTGTATTATTATTGTTTTGTTTTTTTGTTATGTGTGTTTGTTTTTTGTTTTTTTGTTTTTTTTTAAACTCTATTGTTTCTTTTTGTCATTATTATTATTGTTATTCCTTTTCTTGGTTTTGTTTCGGTTTTGAATGTTGAGGTTGTTTTCTCTTACTAAAGGTACTTGATGGGTTTGACTGTAAGCTCATCGACTTAAAAGTTGGTTTAAAGACTGTTGTAATTACGAACAGTGGATTACATATATGAAAACAGCCATGAAAAAATAAAGTATAAAAAAATATGTTTGTTGTGTCAATAAAACAAACAAATAAATAAAAAACAATTAACAACAATATATTGCAATATCAAAGGATAAATGTAAAATAAAACCAAAAAAACTAAAAAAATCCCCAGCTGTCTCAGATATAGCCTAGCTAATAAGACGCTGTTAAACTTATATCTAGTTTGCTCCTACTGTACCTAGTAGGATGGATTTAGAGAGCAAACAGTGGTGCCACTGCCAGCCTGAAAACATGATAGTGTCTACTCTGTAGTTTGGTTAGCCGTGCTCTCTCCATCCCCCTGGTTGTCTTCAAACCACCACACCGGTCTACGGTGCAGCCGCCAGCCCCAGCGGACCCTACTGAACCTACCTTGTCCTCTCCGACGCTGCCGGTGCCGGAGACGGAGCCTGAGCCCGAGAGCGGCTCCTCGGCGGCGGACAGCGGGTGGAGGATCTCCGCGATGGGCTTCATCCCCGAGCTGGCCAGGCCTTTCGGAGCGCCGACACTCATCCTGCTGGAGGCGGGAAGACGTGGCCGGGTAACGGGGAGAGGAGGAGGGGGTAACGACGCCTGCCCGGTTCTCCGGTTATAGTTCTAGTGTAGACTAGAGGAAGGTGTTTTCTTTTCCTCCGTTAGGTCTCTTCAGATGAGATGGTTGGTCACTAACTGTCAGCTGACTTCCACTGCGCAGCTCCGGAAGTTAAACTCTACACGAACCCGGATGTAAACATATAAATCACGTGATTAGCAACAGCGACGAATGAAATTCTATTCAAAGATCGTCTATCGTGAAGATGAAGTGTTACTGAAACTGCTATCCTGTGAGCTCATAGCACACAGCACAACACGGAAACATCATGTAAAAAAATATCAGTCAGCATAAAAGAAATATGAATAAAAATACAAATTAATTATTTATTTTGAAAACAAAAAAAATTCTCAACTGAAGGTCTAGAAAGATGGATTTTTTTTCCTTTGCCATAGAGACAACTGTTTTTTTTTTGTTTTTTGTTGTTTTATACATTTATCCTTTTTTTGTGATCAATTTTTTATTGGTATTTAAGCATAATTATATAGGGTGGGGTTACAAATTGATAGATCACCAATAGAGTAAAATAATATAATCACAAATGTCCATGTACTAATCAATACAAAATTGGCAAGCAGCTACAGAAAAAGAAAAAAACTAAAACAAACAAACAGGAAGAAGAAAAATAACAACAAACAACAAAAAATCATTTAAATAAAAACTTCTGCTTCCCCCTCCCCCCAGCCCCAAATCCCTCCCATCCTACCCACCCTAGACCTTGGGGACACGGAGAACAATTATATGAAGGATTTAATTGTAGTGATTGCTTGTTTCCAATGTGATATATTTTCTCTTTTTGCCAAGGGCATGTTTGCAGCCCAGTGTTCCATACCTGCTATATCTATGAAGTCAAGAAGTATACATTTATCCTTTGATATTGCAATACATTGTTATTAATTGTTTTTGTATTTGTTTGATTGTTTTATTGACACAACAAACATTAATTACTTCTTTATTGTTTTCTTCCATTTACATGCATGTTCTTTTTAAATATCTATATATTGTATTTGCTTAATGAATTGCATATATATATATATGTATGTATATGTTTTTGTTTTTATTTTGTTCTTTTTTTTATTTTATTTTTATTTATTATTGAATTGACGCTTTGGCAATATTGTTCACCTGACTGTCATGATCAATAAAGCAAATTGAATTGAAATTGACAGCTAACAGTCATTGTCACTAAACTATATTTTCCCGTACATCTGGACTCCAAAGTGGACCTCCTTATTATGATAACTTGATTCATTTAAAGAGCTGAAAATAAAGTTTTTTTGGGGTAATGATGCTCCTTTGCTAGCCTTTGTGCCCTGTTCTCTTGGTTCTTCTTGATTTTGGTTACCAGAAATAGGAGCAGAGTGACAACTCACGTTTTTACTCCCTATCTAACGCATGCATCTGAAAAACCGGTACTTGCTTTCAAGAGGCAAAATGCGACTCATCAATCGTACATAAACACGAGTTTTATCCTCATTTTAATAGTTACAGTTACAGTAACAGTAACAAGATCTGTGTAGTTTATCCAGCTCCAGTTAAAGTTACATTTACCATCCAGTAATCGTTGTCCGTTATCCAACCAGTGCCACATTAGCTGGGCGGAAGGAAACACACAAACACAAAAGACCTTTAGATATAATATAATACCTTTGTGTAGCTTTTTATATCAACCTGTCTCTTGCTACCTGCTTCGACATGACTACTAATCCTCCAGGACAAGGTAATTATGTTTTGGGGACAATAAATATTGATATTGATCGTCTCTATCGAGCTGTAGCCTACCAGGGGCGTAGCTGCAAATTCCGGCCCCCTCGAAACACTCTGCTCTCTGGTTCCCCCCCTGAGGAAATATAGCTAATTGGTTGTCTGTCATTAGATGAATTAAGTGATGTTAGCTGATAACATAATTGTCTCATCCCTCTCTGTCTTTCTGTCTCTTCCTTTTCTTATTTTCTCCATCTAGCCTTCCCAAACAAAGCACGGGTGGCGATACTGGCCGAGCTGGAGAAGGAGAGGAGACGGCTGATGAACACTCCTGGAGCCAGGTAGGGAGAGCAGCATCCAGCCCTGCTGGAGGGTAACAGGAGTCTCAGTCACAACCTTGGAGAAACCTTTTTTTATGGGGGGAAATTAAGCATTGATATTTATAGTCATATAATATATATATATATATATATATATGTATGGAAATTCAGGTGTCAAAGCAGCAACATCAGCAAACATCAGCAAACATCAGCAAACAGAGTGAAACACAGGAGAGGTAAAGGTATACAAAAATTATAAAAACAATAATAGAGATATAAAAGATACAGAGTG
>CAKALU010015148.1:2188-39997 GCA_916700995.1 Hozukius guyotensis
TATATATATATATAGACAAGAACACATTCACTCAGGTGCTTGTGATGATTGAGAGCCAATACTCTCAGACTGGACCAATCAGAGCAGAGCTGGATAACACTGTCCGATACTCAGTTGAATATAAAGCATAAATAACACAAATCCTATAGGAAACAAGTATCATAGAAACTACTATATAGAAAAAGTAGAAAATAATAATGGATTAGTTGCTAGGGATGGGTCATGATTTTCCAATTTTCAAATAGTCTTTAAATTATAAAAAAAAAATCAAATAGTTTATGCAACTACCATCTTGTCTTAAAAAATTGGTAAAACGTATGTGGCTCCTTCAGTTTGGCTCTTTTCCGTCAGCGATTAATGATTTATATTCACGCATGTGTGTGTGTGTGCGGCCGGTGGTGCATTGTAAAACATGAGAAGAGCGATCTTTGAAGAATGGTCGAATAGTTAGCAGTGAATATCGAATAGTATTTTTGCTTGAAATGCCCATCCTAATTAGTTGCCCGAAAGGGTTTAAACAGTAAAAGCAAACAAAGTCAATGGGCCAAAATTTGTATTGATACCTGTATTGATACCTAACGCAGGGAAATCAGATACAAACTCTTGGGAGAGATGATCAAAACATATTCATATTAATTATTATTCAATCTGTATAAGAAGAGTAGGATCAATCATATTGGAAGTATGTTTGTTCCAACTAGCACTTACAAAAAAGGTTAAAGAACAAAATCTATTCTACAAGCTCGTAAGTGATTGGGTGTTAGGGTTAAAGAATGATATAGAAAGACATAAAATGATTCTCTCAGAAGGATGTTGTTGATGTCACATGTTCAATCCCAATGTATCTCAGTGTAGATGGATAGTCTATATACTGCTTGGTTATTTGACAATGCTTCACGAAGATCTCTGTAAGATCGAAACGTTAAATTAAATTTGCTGGGCGCTAGCAGTACAGTGAGACAGACCTTTTGTCTGACATATACATGTGTTTACATGCGTATGTGCCATAGTGATTAGTTGTTGTTGTCCAGTTGAACTTATGCAGCTCTGGATACGAATGTCACCTAAATGCTTAAACTTTAACATGTCTTTCACGTGTGTGTGGTTTTTGTGGCCTCCCTTTGTGTGCGTCCCGTGTCCCTCTGTCCTTTAGCCCCGGTGTCATCTTCCTCCCCTTGTCTCCGGGCCGTCCAGGCCTGTTTGAAGTGGCTATTAGCCAGAAATCAAAGCCTGCCATCAAGCCCATCTCAGCCCTGTGCCCTTTTAGAATATTCACCGACGGCCTTTTGTGAGCCCCCTGGAATAAAAATAATCAAAATCAGAATGGACCTTCATGTGCAATAATACTCTGTCTACTCTTATGGCCTCCACTGTCAATGCCATTTATAATTCATGCACCCATACTGATGGGTCCGGGGCGCGTTCAAGAGGTCCGCTCCTCACTGTTCATCAATAGCTGCCAGCCAGGTAGGGGACTTTATTATTGAACAGTGGCCATGCTAGTTTGACGCAAACACTGCTCTATAATTATTAGAACTTCAAAAACTTTACACTCTCTCTGCCTGCCTCCGACTCCCTCTCTCTGTTTGAAATGACCTCCCTCTCCCTCTCTTCTCTCTGTTGTTAATTTAAACACTGGCGGTTTCATCCCTCCCCGTAGGTGTCTGTTTTACAATAAAAGGTCATCCTCATTTGTCCACAGACACAAAAGGGACCACCGTCGGGGCTGAGGTCAGACAATCAGACAGACAGATAAATAGACAGACGGACAGAGGGATAGCTGGCGCTACGGGCTGGCGCTCGGGATGCAGGGGAGAGTGGAAGGGGAAAGAGAGATAAGAAGGTATGATAGATGGAGAGACAGCGAGGGAGAAAGGCAGAAGGAGTGAGTGAGTGAGAGATGGGGAAGATGGAGGGAGTGGTAGTCGCTGGCGATGGGGCGGGTGGGCGAGAGCGAGGATAGATAACTAATCATGCCATCACCTCCAGTCTTCTTCCTCCTCTCTACTCCTTCTTCACCTCCTCTCTGCTCCTCTGCAGGGATGATTGACGAGGGCACGGTGGACTGAGGTTGTCCCAGTCCCCAGATTAGAAAGCCCTCAAACAAATGAAGCCTGGAAATGCTGCCCTAGGGAGCTGGGAGCCACGGGTAGACAGACAGGACACACACTCATGGCTTAAAGAGACATGAAGATAAGGGAAGGGAGAACCAGAGAAGGAAGAGGGGAGGGAGAGATGGGAAATGACACGTTTTCTCGAGGTTTTAAGGATATACAGTACAAGGAGAGACAGGAGCTGGAGTAGAAGGACGGGGATAAGTTTAAGACAAGTTTATAACAAAGAGTGTGAGTGGGGAAAAAACAGAGAGGCAGAACGAGTGCAAGAGACACAGACAATTATACGTGTAAGGTGAGTGAGGGAGAAAGCGTGAAGTCACTTTAATTAGGTTACCTGCAGAGAGGGACGAAATGAGACGCTGAGCATGACAAACAGAGGAAAAGAGAGTGATGGAGGAGAGACAGATAAAGTAAGAAAAAAGGACTCCCGACCATGCCTTTACACACCTGTTCTCCTCTTTCTAAGATTACCGACTGCAGATTGTTCCCCTTATGCTCCTTCGCAGATCTGATATGGTACATTTATCAAAAACTGAGCATCACCCTATTCCCCTTTACCAACCCCGAGCACATACACACACAAACACACGCCCCCCCCCTTCTGCCTCTTGAAAAACGATCATCCTCGACCCTGGACCTATTGTTTAAAATTCAAGCATTAGCGGGGAAAAAAAGGCAAAAAAGGGAAAAAAAAGACAGGTGATATACGGCCAGATATTAAGAAAAAGTTTGATTTTATAGATGTCACATGACCCTAGCATGAGTGACCTCCATTTTCCCAAATGGCGCAGGTCCAGGGTTTTAATGGAGTCTCCGCGAGCCATATATCAGCGCAGCTTGTCTCGTAAAGCTCTCCTCGGGCCGACCTCACAAACCACCTCCACCTTTATCGTGACACTTAGGGAGGTTTTCACGAGCAGAAAATAGATGTATTAACAGGGAATGATTTTAATATAGACAGTGGGTGGAAAAAAAAAGCGAGAATGAGGAAGGTGTTGGGAGGATTCTGCTGTGCGTGTATATATTTGGATTTTTTTTTTTTGCCAACAGTTCTCTTTCCATCCCCTCTTTCTCCATCCCCTCCTGCTCTGTCTCAATCTCCGCTTCCTCCCTCCCTTCCTCCCTCCCACCTCTTCTTCCTACGTCTGTGGAGTGTCACAGTGTTACAGCTAGTCAACATGACACTTTTTAAAGTTTTTGCGAGGAGGCTGACAGAGCACAGAGGAGATTAACCTAGCTGCCTGCCATAGCACCTGTCCCTCTACTCTCTCTTTCTTTTGCCCTTAAAAATAACACAGGCGACCATATGAGGCAGCTGCATAGGCCACATTGGGTTAAATATAGGGCAGTGGAAGCGTTTGAAACACTTTTATCAAGCAGGTATTGTTAAAAAATAAGGATAGGAGCGTATGCACAGGAATTGGGAGCATACCGAACATATTTATGCTGTTATTCTGTGCAAATTTACAGAAAAAAATGCACTAAATATGGTGATTTTGTTTTTCCTGGCATGCAAAAGGCTATCATAATGTGTTTGCTGTTTCAATGAGATAATACCCAACTCTGCGTAACTTTTTCATGTATTTTTTTTTTTTGCTGTTAGCCATCTCAACAGCCTTTAAAAATGTTAGGAATTAATACCGGTAATGGTGATAAGCTTTAAAGAGTTATAGGTGTGTGCTGGAAGCAGCGACTGTAGGTATTGTATGCATCTGCATTGCTCAGTATCAAAGTGCAGCCTCCCCCCAAAGACTCTGTTCCCTGCGGTGTATTTCTGCAGCTTTGAACACTTCTTTAAAAGAACATATGTAATCTCATTTTTCTTTGCGTCGCACCATAACAGACCTGAGCGCCGGGAAACTACGCATTTGATACAAGCACACAAGAATGAATACAAATCAAGAAAGTTGCAGTGTGGCGCATGGAGCGTCTGCCGCGGCGTATTGTATCTGAAGTAAATAGCGAATGACTAGCGAGGCGGTGTTTAAAACACACAGCGCCCCCAGTCAGAGCCTGCTCTTCATCAGTCAGAAAGGCAGAAATGAGAAATGCATCTGAGCGATGCTTTAAAAGGCAAAGTTCAGTAATTGGGAATGACAGACACACACAAAGCATCCATCACTCATGACCTTTCCATTTCTCCCTCTTTCTCTCTTCCCCTTCTCTCCTGTCTCTCCATTCAGGACAAGGACAAGAAAAGCAAAGGAAGAACAGGAAACCACGACTGTATTTAATCGGCCTCTGAAAGCAGCATTGTGATGCCATTAACCTGGAATCAGCTGGAAGCCGATATTAAATTAAAGGAATGACCATGATGTGTATGCGATAGGTACACAGACATAAGTATCTGTTAAAGAATGCTACAATTTACACTGCTTCCTTCACAATGGCCGATTCCATATGGATGTATAAGTAGGCTAACTGTATTTTTTGAAGAAGCACATATATGAAAATAAAGAAAGGGGTGTACATAGTTCATGTCCCTGTGCTGTGCTTGAATTCTAAGTGTAATAGGTCCATAGAAAGTTAACTTGTTCAAATCACGGGATTGCATTTGTAGCAAATTCTCTTTCATGGCCACACTCTTTATCACCCTCTCTCTTCCTCTCTGTCTGTCTTGCTTTATTTCTTTTTCATTCCTTCTTCCCTCAGCTGCGGTAAAATGACCAGGCCGCGCGCAAGAAACATGCTTCCCCCCTCTGTCTGTCTTAGACATGCACACACGCGCGGACACACACACTTCACATCTGGACTTGTGTTTAATTTTACGTCAAAGTCCGGACAGGAAGCACCTGTCTAGATGAAATCCTGCATGAGAGAGAGAAAGAGAAAACGAGAGAGTAGTGGGGGGAATGAAAAAAGAGAGGAAAGAATACACGGAGAAAAGAAAAACATTAATCCATCTGTTGTGGAAATGCATGTCACAGTCGTCACATTAAAAGCAACGTCAACAAACAGAGCGAAAGCCAAATTGGTTTGGAAAAGGCAAGTCATCTGAAATTAACACAAATGTCATCCCCTCTAAATGTTATCGCGTCTGTCTGTGTTTGGAGCTGAATGCAGGTCATTCTTTTTCAACCGAGGCTCAGGGGGCTGCTCACTATAGCAGCTCCGCAATTACAGAGTAGTAAAACTTCCAGATGTGGGATTGCTCTTCCCTTCACATTAGCAGATTAAAAGATCACTGTCTGGATAGAGTCACACACCTGTTACAAAGACGGCCTTCGTGACATTCTTAACATCACATTCGACTGGTCAATTTGTGGAATTCTTACATGGAAAAGACTGTGAATCTTGACTATAGATAAGAGAACCATAAATAAATCAATTCATTATTTATCAACCCAGTCACACAGCAGTTTGTGAAATAGTCACAAAATTTAATGTATTGATTTGTGTATATAGACACAAATTTTTTCCGTGATGGTCAGCACAAAATCAATTCTGATGTAATCCACGTAATTGTGAACCGGGAAATATGAAGAGCAGCGAATGCAGCGTAGGGAGGAGGTCGGGATGGATGGCTGAGACAAAAAACACCTTTCGTCGAGGAGACCAATGTTTGTGTCCCGTGTAAAACCAGAAGTCAATGTTGATTTATTTGTCATGTAACTTCCGTACTTAAGTGACGGCACTTCCAGAGTTATTTAAAACCCTAACCGCAACCTTTTCCTAAACCTAACTAAGTAGTTTGTTGCCTAAGCCTACCCAAAGCCAATCTTTTCCTAAACCTAACTAAGTAGTTTTATTTTGTAAAGACTGAAGCAGAAATTGACACATGCACAAACTGTGCTTTGTCCATTTAAAGTAAGAAGCAACGCTCTGTAATACATAATTAAACAGAAAATAATATATTGATCTACCACCACATCTGTGATTTTTGAATATGCCCAAAGGAAAAGTATGCAGAAGCAGAATACCGGTATGTAGAGGGGCTTAAAATGGATTAAGAACCTTTCTTACTCGAGTCCTCAGATGTTAACGCAACAGCATTATTTGATCTAGCCCGAAATCCTGGAAAAGGCTAAATTTAACAAGTTTACTTTTCGGCAAAGAAAGATGCCACTCTGCATTCTTTGCAGACTTTGATGACTTTGCTCATCAAAAGAATAAAGTTAAAGCTACAAGAAGCAAGGGGGGAAAAAAGTTGACATTTTCTCAATGATCCAAACACAGCTACAGTGAAAGCTTGGGAAGTACATACCACCCAAAAGGTGACATTTTCAAAGTGAACACACATGTGACTCGAAACCTCGCTGCAGTGTGTTTTCCCCCAGTAGAGAGCTTGACGACATTATTGTTTTCCATGAAATATAAGGAGGCTGACCCCAAATCAGATTGTGTTTGTAGAGGCAGTGCTTAGATTAACACCTTTTGTTTTGCTTCTAGATAAGATTACAGAAAATATCTCATATATTAATCGTGAAAAAGAATTAAAGAAAGGCTGAGTATGGAGTGAAGTTAACTCCAAGTTATTATTTACATATGAAGGAGTTACTGACCCCCCTGAATTGGAAAAATAATGGAAAACATGAACTGTTTGCTTGTTTAATTACTGCAAATACAAAAGAATATCATCCCTCTATAGAGCTATTGATCTTGGACATGCTGCACCTCGTCTGTACTGTGAACATTGACATTTTTTCTTTTTTAGTATTAACTGACAAGATTGTTATATCAGAACAAAGTTAAATGAAGTTTTCTCCAATTTCTTTATAAACTCTCACGAGTATTCATCTTTTAGATTTGTAAGTATCATCTAGTCTTCTGGATGTAACCTCAGAGTTGATTAAATATGTAATGAGAACAAGTGGTCTTTCCTTTTCCCCATTGTTAATAAATCCTTGGTCTCTTTGTTATGCCTTGAGTTTTTGAAGCAAGCTAGCATATAAGACTCTTAAAGAAACATGTCCTCAACCTGAAAGTCCACTCATTCATCTGCTTTTTAAAAGTTATCCTTTATTGTAAAAGTCCTTGAAAAAGTAGTGGCTGAGTAACATCTTTAAGTGGCTGAAATGACATCTTTCATCAATATCAGTCTGTCTTCTGCCAAAGGGACGGCACTGAAACTGCAATTTTGAGTCACAATTGCTGTTCTGTTTGATTTCTACCTTACTTGAGTGCTGATGTTGGTAACAAGGATCATATCGTCTTCACTCACAGCTTTAAGGAGTACGTTGGCATATGGGTAAAACTTTCCTCTGTCAGTGGGTTTTTCTCATTACCAGCCTCTCTAACATGGGGCACCACAGGGTTCAATTCTGGGCTAACATCTATTTTATTTAAATGTGTTTATCGTATATGGCCTATATATTTCATCGATTTGGACACGTCACTTAACATGCTATGCAGATGATGCATACATATATATGTCATGTTAAACTTAATAACTTGATCATTCAAATATACCAACAAGTAATTGTAAAGTAAATGCCTATCATCTGTCGGTATATTAGTCACTGCCACAAATAATTTCAAGTTTATATCTATGAAACCTGTTACCAGTACATGCATTCTGAGAGATGTAAGTTTGTCGATGCTAAAAAAGAATTGTCTATGATTATAAACGAATGAAAATTTCATTAGCAAGTACAGTAGGATAAGTATAATTATATGTATCATTCTGAATAGTTTGTTGAACTTTTTATGAGAATAGGTATAATTTCTACAAACTACATTTAAATTAATTTGGATATATTGTATACTTAAAGCTAGGGTCAGTAATGGTGAGAAACTAGTAAGAGTATGATAGATTTTAAAAATGATCCAACCGAAAACCCAGGCCCAGTGTTGCCAACTCGTTTCCAATGAAAGTAGCTAGCAGCACTAGCTCCAAAAGTCCCTAAATCTAGCAAGAAAGTCGCCAAGTCGTCAACACTGACACTCAAGTCCATTCAGGACTCCCTCCAAAGCCATTCCCCCAAAATTATCATTATGAACGTAAACAACAAACATGTTTATTGTTAGTACTCACAGCTGTCAAGCTAGCAGCTTGTGGAAGACTTCGGTCAAAGAATGTATATTGCCAAGAAGTGAAAGTCAATTGTTTGTTCCATTGCAACATCAGTGCCCAGCAGCAAAGCTATGCTTCCGCCATTTTGGACTGAAAGTGACTACCAGACGCCAATAAAACGTCTGCCTACAAAGTGCCGTACAAAAGTAAAACAAAATTATTTCTATTATATTGTGATATTTTACTGAAGTTACCTGTGTTGAACAATAAAATATTATAAATATAGTAAGTGTTTTCAGTCCAAAATAGCGACAGCCGCTGTTAAAACACAGGAGTTTTGTCTCTTTGCTTCAGTGATACGCAATGAGTACATGGGCAGAGTGCACGCAGGCAGGTAGGTAGGTAGACAGGCAGGAAGCCCATCTAATTGTTTCATTTGGGTCAAATTAAATGATTGGACGGGCTTATTACAGCCACAGATACCATATGTTTTTCTTTTTTCAAATCTGGCTTTAAAAAATATAGTGAATTGTTAGGTAATTATTACATTTTCGGATTTTCTGTGAACTCCTGAGGTTTAACATCAAAAGATTCATAGTCATAGTCATTTTCTTATTACGCATAAAGAAGGCAACACAATTTTTAAACTTCTTTCAATGATTGTAAACAAGACGTGGAAGTCCTTAGTAATTTTAGTTTATCGTGAATGTTTCCTCCGATCTTGGGGGTTGTCTTGCTCTATTTTCCATATTGTCATTGAAATAATATGTGATCTTTAGCCCGATTAGTGAAATTACTCCTTTCCTGTTTCAGATTGAGCTCAGTGACACAGAAGATTACTGACATTTAAAATTACTAACATGCAGTTCAGGAAAGTTCGGGCAAATCCTCTCATGCAATGTTCCCAGCACGTCTTTTACATTACATCTGAGCCATAACCGTGATGTTTATGTCAGAACACGTCCGTTAATTGATTTGGTCAGAACTCAAGTCTGTGCTGCGGGTAATGTCCCATCACAAGTGAAGACGCCAGCTGCGGGCCACATATAACCCTGTTCCACGTCAGTGTGCAGCCGTAGACTACAAAGTTTAGGTGTGCCAAAGTGTGTTAAGCTCAACACATGCACTCCAGGTGACATCGGACAGCTGCTACCTTGGGTTAAAAGTCCTCAAAGGTTGTAAAGGTTGATGCCGCGTGCATGCAGTTATGGTCACAATTCTCACGTAACCGTGAACTTACGGTCATCTGTCTACAATCTTTTGTTTTTCATGGTGTTCTTGAAACAGGACATTATCAATAAATCTTGTTTCCTATGCAGAAAATAAAGCACATAAAATGCCATCACAACTGAGAACAAAGAAAGAAATTATATTTGCTGAGGTATTAACAAGTACGCTGTTTATCTCTTGCACTGTGGTCTGTATGTGACAATGTTTAATGTCTGGTTGTGAGCCAAAGAGCCATTAATCAGCTAATTAATTAGTATATGTTGGCAGTAGATACTTCTAGTGTAACTATGAGGGATGGGAGTGAAAAGAAAAGTCATCAATTACACACAATCATAGAGTACGATCAGCAGCAGGAAGACAGAGGTTTGCATTAGACAAAATGAAGCTCTATTAACTCTGTTGGTGTCCCATTATGGTTTCAGTATTTATTTCAAAAAAGATAAATCAATTTTTCTTCGCACAGACCTGATTGATTTAACAAATAAAGAGAAATTCATATAAATATTTAACCTGTTTTGATGACAGAGTTGGAGCTTTAGTTTCCATTGGAAGAAAAATCCACACATATCAATCGGTGTTCTTCGCTGCATTCCAGGTTTTATTTGGAGACGAAATGTTGTAATTGACTTCTTGATGTGCCTGTCATCCAATAACCTCGCTCTCCTATCTCGACATCAGATAGCGATTTCCTACATTTCACAGGATGACTTTCAGCAGCCCCCAGAGAACACGCCTGAACTTGTTGCATCCAGTTGTTGGTTTAACGTGTAGGTGGAGAAAGCATTAGTGCAAGCGATAGGGTAATAAGAGCAAGAGAGCAAATTTCTTTCTTGTCGAGAAAAGGGAGTTGTGCCTCGCACTCACCATGCAACGTGTCTTGTGTCTCCGTTGAATTATAGACTTGTTAAGGCTGCTGTTGGAGGCTTCTTTTTTTATGATTGATGTTAAATATTGAGTGCAGAAAGAAGCCCTTTATTTCAATTCTGCCTGACTGTTTTAGATTGCAGAAAATGTGCCATCACACTCCGCTGTGGCTGTGACATCTGACCAGTTACTCATGCAGCGATAAGGAAAATACACCACCAAACAACAAAATGGACACAGACTTGCAAGGTTTTACCATTCATTCATTTAACTCACTTAAGGTGGACTTTTACATTACGGCACTGTATTTAACTGTGTGTATGCAGTATCCTGAATTCACAACAAAAGATCTATAGCGACAGAGATCCGTCATTTCAAATCAGCAAAGAACTAAACTTTAATGTTTATGCCCCTTTCCCACTGGACAAAAAAACACACATCTGGCTTTTGTCTTCAAAGGGAAAGGTTAAAATCAGCAATCGTTCCCAGGACAAATGACTCTGCAGTACTCAGAGGTATTTATCGGCTCCAGCTCCGATCGGCAGTGATTGAAACATGACACCCGGGTGGACGCACTTATAGAAGGGCGAAGTCCCTCACCTTCCGGTGGACCCCAAGGGACCAACGGCGAGAGACAAATTATGTTTTCATCCCTTTTGTATAGTGCCACGAATCAGACATATGATGTTTGTCAATTCAAAACATAATTTTGCAAGCCAAGAAAGTCTCAGTTTGTCGTATATGTTTGTCGTAGTATCATATAGTTTTGTGTGAAACCGCTCAGTGAACTACATCTCCCGTCTCACACAACATACGTCACCAACACTAGATAGCTCGCTAACTTAGCTATTACCACGCACAGATGTAACGTTATCTTACCTGATGTGTTTTATACAGCAACTTCTGGTCTTTTTATCAGGCGGGAAGCGATAGACCCATTGCTCATGTGAGTACATCCCAGTATGAAACACACAGGCATCGTAGCTTCAGCGAGAGAGACGTCACTTATGCGACTTTTGGGTGTGTAGTCTTTCTAATTACGTATTTTCACCGTCTTATAACAACAGACTGCGACTTTCTTGACTTGCAAAATTATGTTTTAAATTGACAAACATCAGATATGTGATTCATGGTGCAATTCCAACGGGATCAAAAAAAATATCCGTCTCTTGCCGCTAACTACCGTTCATATTTTTCCCGAAATAATGTCCCATGGTGGTCCACCGGAAGGGGCGGGACTTTGCCTCTCTATTTTCACCATTTGTCCAGTGCAATGCCATGTAACACGCGTTAGTGAATATATAATAAATAAAATCAACAGGGATCTGGACAATTACTATAATTTATTAACGAACAAAACATATTTAATATGCTCTCCTCAAACCCACCAGACTCCAGTCAGATAACAGTAATTTTACCTTGCTGATCATCAAAACACACAACTCGACAGAAACCAAAAAAAAAAACTCATCAAAACCAGCTTTCTTAGTCTTTCCACTGGTCCAACAATCACCAACTCTGGTTTGAGAGTTTGAAAGAGAGACTGAATAAGTAAGTAGTAGAGGTAGTAGTAGAAGTAGATATAAAAACTTGCAATGGGAAAAGGAGTCTATCTATTTTTAGCGTGTTTTCCCATGTTTAAAAAAACTGTATTTAAATGTGCTAATTTTGGTGGGAAAAGGAAATATAAGTATTTGTTTCATGTTAGACTTGAAAATAGCGTATACAAATGCCCTTTAGCCAGTTTAAAAAGTGGTTACACAAATACATGTGCATTGTATAGCATTACCAGTAATAGGAGGATAACGTTAAGATAGCTCGGAGAGTTGTAACAAACAGACCGAGGCAATAACGACCATGGTCGTTTCCCTCTTTCTTCCTTCCCTCCTCCCTCTTTCCTTCCTTCCTTTCGTCTCCTTCAAGGTCAATCGTCAGAGTGAGGCTGCATGTCACCGCTCCTTTGTCTATTCAGATAAAATTGCTGCATTCATCGTATGTCAGATAAACCTCAAAAAGGGAGTGAGGAGGGTGTAGTGAGAGAGAGAGGGAGGGAGGGAGGGAAGAAAGACAGAGGGAAAAGAGGGGAGAGAAAAAAAACAACACCCCTATCACGGCGTCCTCCAGCCTGGCCCTAGCCTGTTTTTATCTGTCCATGACAAATTCAAGCGTTCACTCTCTCCTCTCCTCTTTCCTCCACATTTTCTCTTCACCTTATCTACTGTCTCAGCACTGCATCACTTGCCATTTTAGAATAATGTCCCCCCATGTCTATAATGACATTGCCTTTGTGCTCCAGATTACCTTGGGATTTTCAGTCCCCCCCCCTCCCGCCCCAGCACACATGGATGCTGGAATAAAGATACACTCGCACACACAGAGACACACAAACATGTCAAAGAAAATCTGTCCATAGACCTTGAAAGAGACCAACTGAATCAAGGTGCATCATTGACCAGCACGTTCCTTAATTAAACCGGACGAGCAACAGTGTATTAAAATACTATTTCTGAATGATGAATTGTGTCTTCATGATGCCATGGTTGGAGTTTGGATCTCAGAGTTTAAACATGACAATACATTCAGAATCGGACCTCAAAGTTTGAATGTTAAGGGCTGACCGGATCTTATCAAACTGAGCAACTTTGAGGCTATACTTGTCCAGTATTAACTTTCTGGCAGATGATTGAGGGCTAATGATGACGACTGATACTGATAATGAATCAAACATGCCACTAATCACTTTATGTGACAAATGTGGTTACACCAACAATGTATCCAAGCTAAAACAATATTTAAAGTGATCAATTTGCGCATTAAAAATGGTACATCCCTAATATGTGCGGCTCTTATTTTACAGTGCAAGTTTCTTCCTCGCTATTTTCTCCAATAAAAAAATGATTTTCCTTCAGGTACCATCAGACATGAAGCAAGTCTCCAGCATGTATTATTTCTGTGCTCTGATGAGCTCCTTAAACTGTGACAGGTCCTTCTCTCCCCTGCCTGGCCATGTCTCTTAATGAGATGGTAATCAGCCAGTCATCAGCAATGGGACCATGCAGGACATATAATGAGAACATTAGGCTGCATACTGAAAGGACCCCCTGCCGGGTGGAGGATCAATGGTCTGGCCTGATGAAAGGTGGCTGACGCTGCTGATGGTTGGAGAGAAGGAAGGAGGGGGGCGGCGGGGTAGGCGGAGAGTCGTGGTGTTGATTGTCCAACACATTATCTACTGTACCCAATCCTTTGAGACACAGAGAAGTCACACAGATTTATAGGGGGAAAAAAAACAAGTAGTATTGTTGCACTCCTTCAACACACAAACCAATATTATCTTGTTCTTTCTTCTTATTTATTTTATTCTAATTCACCCTGTTTCTGGGATTTTATTTTCCCTTACAGTAATTTTCCTACATCTCAACAACAGTCATTTCACATAAGTCTTTCTTTAACTGTGCTCCATTATAGTTTATTTTCTGTTTTCTGCTGAGCTAATTAGACTGTAGTTTGCATTGGCCATGCACCTGTACTCCATTGGAGGAAGGTTAGCCATAACAGTTATGATACCGATGGTAAATCTATGCTAAAATGATCAATCCATCAATGCTAACACTGTCAACAAAACTGTTCGGTTCAAGTTCGCTGTTACAGTGTTTGTTTTCATTAAATTCCCTGAATAACTGGTTAAACAGGAACTAATGAATGTCTGAACGGTGAACAAAAAAATTCTAAAACGCCAGCGGTAAAGGTTTTGTCAGGTACCGTTCCAAAAAAATCAAAGAGGAATAGCTTCTTTCTTGCCTCAGAAATCATATAGAAAACATAAAGGAATCACATCAGCATCTAACATAGCCATAAGAGTTGGCATGTCGCATTTTGCTTTAGGGATGCAGCTGCGGTCATAGACGACCCTCAAGGTTCCCAAACTAATGAGTTCACATGGTAGCTGTAGTTAATTGCCATAGACCCACCTTTGATTGAGAGCAATGGGTTCATGCCTGCTTTCTTGGTTCTGTCAAAATTAATTCTGGGAAATGTAATGCAAAATGAATTGGTCGAGATGTGACATGGCTGATTGGACCAAGGAGTCCTATATAAACACTGATAAATTCTATAAAACAAATTTAAATACACAGAGATGTTTTTCGTAGCTACAAAGCAATCAATTCCCTTTGGTATTCGCATTCTTAAAATCTGATACTTAACTGGTGGTGTCTGTGATGCAGAAGATCCACATTCAGAGGGAGTAGGGTTCATGCTATCCAAAGAGGCCCAGAGGGCCCTCAGCAGCTGGGAACCCATCAACAATGGAGAAAGGTTTGTGACAGACTGTGCAGACAACACTTTGGTTATCGGAGGCTTGGTTTTCCCACACAAGGACATCCATAAAGCAACATGGGTTTACACCAACCACACAATGGAAAATAAGATCGACCACATTGGACCACTTGGATTACACATCCGGTTTTAAGCACTACAAAACCAAGGAATAGAAACCCCAAGCTAAATGGAGGAGAGTTGGAAAGATCTGAAGACCATATGGAAGGAGACATGTAAAGAAGTGATAACCCACAGAAACATACAAGGAAGTGAGTTAGAGAAGGGAAAAAAGGATGTACTAAATAGAAGTAAAACTACAAAAAAAAGGTAGCAGTATACATTAAGGACACAAAAGGTTCACTCCTCACAACCAAGAAGACCAACTTCAGAGATGTACTGAAAACTTTAGAGAGATGCTCAACAGGAAAGATTTTAATTCAAATGTAAGACATTCATCAACCATCGTCTCCGACACCTCCTGGCAATATACTGGCCACACACTATCACCAACACCAACCTGGTGTAGCACACCAAGCAAGAACCCATAGAACTTCAAATTAAGAGAAGGAGGTGGTGCTGGATAGGCCATACACTCAAAAAACAAAATGAATCCATGGAATACAAAAGGCAAGAGAAAAAGAGGCAGGCCTAGAACCACCTGGACAAGAAGCACAGAACAAGAGATTAAGGCTGAGGGGCTGTCATGGGAGCAACTGGATCGAGAAGCACAAGACCGGAGAGGATGGACGATCCCAGCTGACATTGGGCGAAGGCAGGGTACACCCCGGACAGGTCGCCAGACTATCACAGGGCTGATACATAGAGACAGACCACCATTCACACTCACACATTCACACCTACGGGCAATTTAGAGTCAACAGTTAACCTAACCTGCATGTCTTTGGACTGTAGGAGGAAAGCGGAGAACCCGGAGACGCCAACACGGGGAGAACATGCAAACTCCACACAGATGGGCCCCAAGCCGGGTTTCAACCTGCGTCCCTCTTGCTGTGAGGCAAGGACTAACTAATCTTTCAAAAATATTTCCGACCAAAAAAGGTCAGTTTTGCTCGTCTTTATTAGTATTCAATACTAGCAAGTGCCTATAGTGAAAACCACCAATGCATAGAGTACTTAACGCCAAAAGTGTCACCAGAGTAAAAAATAACAAGAATCTTGGAAATGATCACTTTAAGTCAAAATACTTCACCCCAGGCTGATGTGCACTGGTGCTTCAAATGGATATCTACTGTTAACCATCTTTGTGCCGCTCGCTATACATGCAGCTGTTTAAATGCCCACTGCTTTTGGATCACGCTTTAAATCTTCAACAATAAAATATACATTACTTAATTTACTAGGCCGTGTGTTTATTTAGAGAGTGAAAAGGCATTACACATAACTAGACTGTGAGCTAGATTTGAGACTCTACAATCAGAAACATGTGAAGGAGCTCCTTACGACGGGTATGTTCTCACTTATTTACAGTTATGCAAAGAGGAATTAATGTGAGGGAATAATGGGAACCAGGGTCAACACTGGTTAAATATTTAGATGGGCAGTGTGAGAATGCCATTAAACAAAACAGGGCAATAAATGCTGCATTCAAGGCAATATATACATGCTTTATGGGGTAATAGCAGCAATAGATATCCTAAAGTCATCAAAGATCATAAAAAATCACTCAGTGCCAAGCAGCCTCTTTATACCTTCATATAAAAACAAGCATTTTTCCCCCCTGAGTTTTAACAATTACACAGTCAGCTCATATACCTTTATTTGTGCATTTGGCCTGATTAGATACAACCCAGTTTAATACAGTACAAGGATAAAAAAAAAAAAAGAGTATTAGGAAAGAGAGACTTTCAGTGTGAGTGAGTCATTTTGGTCACATTCAGTTGTTAGAACAATCCAGCACATGTGAAGCCCCAGAACATGACAAACCCCCACTATGTTGTACATCATAAAAGCTGCTGTGACAATTCAGATGTGGAGGATGAACTCTCCCACCCCAACTTCCCTTTTCCCATATAAACCATTTGGTAACCCCTTTATGGATTTCACATATGTATATTCTTATTTATGTCCACTCCGTCGTCTATCATCACTATGAAACGCGGTCCCCGTTTGAATCCGGCCATAAAACCGACTGGAGTCACGTTAATTGTCAGACACAGACGCGAGCTCTGATCATAAACGCTGCGCTACATACTGCTGCTTTAAATCACAGACAAATCTATCCCTCCCCTCGCTGGTGCCTTCCAAAGTGATTTGGCCTCAATTTGTAATAAAAAAAGGCCAGCAGAGAACGCGCCGCCAGTGCCGGCGATGGGCTTCTCTTTTGTGTTTTGCATTTTTTCACCTTTTCTCTCGTCGCAGTGACTGACTTTTAATCTAATAAACATTGCATGAGCCCACTGACCAGAACAAAGGGGATAGAAAAAAACATCTTTTTGAACATCTATCAGATCGCTCTTGTTAAAAAAAAAAAAAAAAAGATGGGGGGAGGGGTGTTCCTTAATAGAAATGGGGTAGGATATAAGGTTTCATGCCAAGATCATAAAATTACTGAGGAATAAAAGCCATTCATTTCACATGACATCACCACCTTCTGAGGATGTGAGCTTCAGCGGCTTCACAAAGAGGACAAAATGTTTCCTCCATTGACTTCAGTGCCGCTGTTGTCTGACAAGACATACAGCACAGCAGAACAAAGGAGTGGGATTAGCCTCCTCGCTATTGGCTGGAGCTTTTGAAACATGCAATAAAAGTATAATATACTTAACAGCATAACTGCCTTAGTACATAGTTCATACCATATATATATATGATCAGACAGTGAGAGACTGTGCTTGGGGCACATTTGAATGGATTTCTTTCTTGTAACATGTGGGCACAGTAAAAGTTAACACACGCCTCACAGTGACCCTAGTGGTGAAATCACAAAGCAACAGCTTACACAACAGGGATGATAAATAGCCGCCTATCACCCCGCCAACTTCTTACCTCCGCTCCGGTGTACTGCAGTACATTCCCAGTTAAATACTTGCACTTAAAACGCTCCCTCTTACGCTCGCTATTAGCACTGCCCACTAATTTACACTCAAGGCGCTAGTTTCCAGCGGGATCCCGACCATTATGTTTATTCACATGGCTGTCAGTCACTCGCCATGGGACCAAGTCAAATCAGTCTTTTATGCTTGACACAAATGATACAGCACTGGAGCATGCTCCAGGGGTACTAATGGCTGGTCTGAGTAGTTCTCAGCCACAATGTCACAGAGAACGCATCATTTCCAACCTGCTCCACGGCAAATCCATGCCACGGTCAAAGAGATATGCATCCGCTAATGACAATGGCTAACAGAGGTGGGCTGGCTATGATACATATCTCCTATCAGCAGTGACTCTCCACATGTGGGAGAGAGGAGGAGGTTTGTGTTTAGTGACTGTTAAAATATAAATCAGTGGTGTGTACTCAACAATATATGCACCACATGAACTCTTATCACTCTTGCAAGCACCTCGCACGCTGCAACGTATGGCGCTTTAAAGGATAGGGGGGTTTATAATAATTGCCATTGAGATGCAACACAACCATCTGCTGCATTAGTTTATCTACATAAGACAAACAGGGATTCTACATTCAAAACACAGGCAGACATTATTAACAAAGTATAAAAGAATAATTCCATTTTTCTCCCTCTCTCGGAGAAATGTGACACATCATCTGGCGCGGTATTGCGTTGCCCGGGGTGAAGGCCCTGCGCAGTAGATGGACCGCTGTAATTTCTCATCTATCAAATTATGGTTTATTGTTCAGCACAGCAACCCCAGGCTACACACAACCCTGTGTGTGCACTGACAGTTATGAAACATTATATTTCCACTGTCATAGTCCAGGCCCGAGACAAAAGCTTAAGAAAGAAAAAGAGAAAGAAAGCAGAGAGAAATAAAAACTCCAAAGTAATCTCAACACTCGCCATGTCAACATCTATGTTAAACAGAGCTTTGATCATAGCCGTACTGTTGCTATTTCTGGGGTTTGCTAACGACATTAGGTTACTCAAATTGCCATTAGCCACTACTGTATAAGCTTGTTTATTATTGCCATGGTAATGATTTTTCTACCAAATGAAATTTGTCGGCAGGAAATTGTGTTTAATGCCGGGCTAATGAGTCTGCTGTAAATTAGCTGGCGTGCCAGCGTGGATGACTAAAAGGCCTTTAAGTAACCTTTGGTCTCTGTTGAGGGTAATTTGATACTGCCACTGATGATTCACTTAGCGAGGCTAAAAGCAATAGGCTTGCATCTCAAGAAGGACATGTGAAACTACTATCGCTTTTAAACTAGAAGTGAATGTGAAAATAATCAAATCGACTTGCCACTGGATGACTTTAAGACGGTGAACGTGAACTCTTGACTGGAGTCAAACCAATTTAGTGTTTTTTGTCGCCAAGGTCAAGGTTCAGACGTACAAATCACAGCTGAGCAAGTCTCGGATCTTGGCTTAAAAAGAGAGCATTTACTTGGATGGTGACAATTCTGTAATGAATCTACAAAAGACCTGCATATGAACTGCAACAGTCATACAATAATCTGTTTACTAGGGCTGTCAATCAATTCAAATATTTAATCGCGATTAATGTCATGATCGTCCATAGTTTATCGTGATTAATCGCAAATTATTGGCACATTTTTTTTTCAGTTCAAAATGTACATTAAAGGGAGATTTGTCAAGTACTTAATACTTTTATCAACATGGGAGTGGGAAAATATGCTTGCTTTATGCAAATGTATGTATATATGTATTACTGGAAATCAATTAACAACACACAACAATGACAAATATTGTCCAGAAACCCTCACAGGTACTGCATTTAACATAAAAAAATATGCTCAAATCATAACGTGGCAAACTCAAGCCCAACAGGCAACAACAGCTGTCAGTGTGTCAGTGTGCTGACTTGACTATGACTTAACCAAAACTGTATGTGATTATCATAAAGTGGGCATGTCTGTAAAGGGGAGACTCGTGGATAACCATAGAACCCATTTCCATGCACATATCTAGAGGTCAGAGGTCAAGGGACCCCTTTAGAAATGGTCATGCCAGTTTTTCCTCACCAACATTTTGCGTAAGTTTGAAGCGTTATTTAGCCTCCTTTGCGACAAGCTAGTATGATTTGGTTGGTACCAATGGATTCCTTAGATTTTCTAGTTTCATATGATACCAGTATCTTCCCGTTAGAATTAACGTGTTATTATTGCGTTAACTTTGACAGCCCTAGTGTTTACTAATGAAACTGACTTGACACATGAAATTGCACGCAGGGCCCCTTAGATTAGTCATCATTTGCCACTTTTTTTTTTTTTCTTTTTACAGCAGAACAGTAAACGTTATCATCAAAATACCATAAAATATAAAATAACAGTACATTTCAAACAATAAACTTCACTGGAAATAAAATTATTGTTAAGAAGTAAAAAGCATATAAACCGTATTACAAAATATATCAAAGTCGAGTTACAAAAAGTGTCAAATAAACATAAAAATGCAGCCTACAGTTTAATATTTACTACATGTACTACTACTGCAATAAAACATCCCATACAAGAGAATGAAATCTTACAGAGGAATCAAAACCTTCAAATGAACACAAAAAAAATCAGTGCATCAAAAAAACCTTCTGGTCCAATATGTGTGTGTGTGTTTGTGTCTTTGTGCATAATGCACTACCAGGCACACGGTGTGTACGTTTTTGGCTCGGCGCCAAGTCTGCAGTGAAGACTGAGCTTCCTGATGCATCTGCGTATGCAAACGAGTGTTGAGTGTGCGCTTGTGAGTGCATGCTCACACATCGCTGGCACCCCTGCAGGTCTGTGGAGGCACACGTGGGTATTTCCGTGTGGAAGTTACCCTGCTTCGTCACAGGCATGGCAGCCACACCCCCCCCCTGGCATATTCCCCTGAGGTCTGATAAGAGGTGTGTGTGTCTCTGTGTGTGTCTTGTGTTTTAATGGTGTGACATTCCTCCTTAATGCAGGTGGCCCCTCAATCTGAAAAACCCCGTCCTCTTTAGACACTCGTCTGTGTTTAGTGCCACCCCCTGCCGCGCCCCCATCTAACCCCCCATTTCCCCGCACCTCCCACCGCACCTCGCCCACCCACGTCGCCCCTCCTCCTCCTCCGGCAACACGTGCCCCCTCTTAGTGCCAACATGCCCTCGTCCCCCTTCTCCCTCCCCTCCCCTCCCTTTCATCCCCCCTCCACTCCACCACTATTTTTCCCACGCCCGCCTCTTTCTGTCATCACGTAGTAGGAGTGGTATCACCGCACGTGCCCCCTTTTTTGTGCCAACAAGCTCCCCTGTGGCCCTCCTGCCCCCCCCACCTTCCCACCGTCTCCCCCCCCCCCCCTCAGCTCCCGCCCCCTCTTTCTCACACTGTTCATCTCATCACTATGTAAGTGGGGATACCAGACTGTTTTGCATACGGCTGTTTAGTCCTTTGTGGCAGGCGGGGCGGCATGCGAATATGCAAAACGGTGATGGGGAGGCATTTTGTAGTGTGATGAGGAAGGGGAGACGGCGGAACTGAGAATGATGCCGCCCGTGTGTGTGCGTATGCTTGTGCGTATGTGTGTGTTTTCCAACAGATTCTTTTTGGCTCGTCAGAGCGATGGTTGGTACAGGAGCGAGTGCCATCAGAACCAAAAGCCCAGTTGACCAACGTGGCGATGGAATACCACTCCCAAGCAGCCATAAATCCTACATGGAGGGATCTTCTTGTGGCCTTTTATTCCATTTCAGGGACAATGCAAGGAAAGGTTGTCTTTTTTTTCAGCGTGCATCGTTACTGTAAATCCACACGACACAGAATCTGCAAATATCAGCGGCAAATTAAGAAGAAAGGGACGGGGAAGTTTTTTTTTCCGCTTTCCCCCTCCTCTTCACCCCATATCCTTTTCTCTCCTACTTATCTGTGGCGGAGAGCCAATGGTTCATTATAATTGGCCGTTGTCATCATGCAGATGACACACAGTCAGCGCTCTGAATATCATTAGCGCCTTTGCATACCTCCGCTCTTTTTTTTTCTTTCTTTTTTTTCTGTCCTTTCTTCTTGTTCCTTCATTCCGAGGCTCGTTTCGGGATTCGATATTCCAAAAGGTAATTATCATCCACGAAGCAGCCTATCAATATGTGGAGATAGGCATAATAGCGAACGAAGGTGCGTGTCTGATTGTCGTTTTCTCTTTCGCTATTTCCAGCGCAACTGTAGAAGAATCTTCCAAGGCGTGCGGGAGAATAAGAGTGTATTTGTGTGATTGTATTTGACTCTCCTTTGCAGTGGAGTCCATTGTATATCTCTGTGGTTAAAGAGTGTTCTTTGCTCTCCTCCTCCTCCTCCTCCCACTCTCCCCCTCTTTTGCATATATCAGCCTCTCCTTGGGTAGAATAATAGCTCTTAATTCTTCTCTGCAGCTCTTGCCTTCTGATCCATGACAAAAAGAAAGAGCCAGCCGGTCAATTTGCATACTCCGCATACTGATGAGGCGTGTGTTGCCGGCTGCCTAATTACCAGGTCCTCCAGTGACTCTCTCTCCTCCTGCAGCTCTTGCTTTTAACCCTCGCTCGCCCAATTCGCCATCCCTTCGTCTCCATAGGAAACCATTGTCGCATTCGGCATTAATTCATCTGGAGGGGGATGTAGAAACAATAGAGAAACAAGAAATGAACAGAAGCATATTGCGGTGACGAGCGGTTCGTTCGTTCGCCTTCGTTTATTCCCCCATCTGTGTTTATTGGCTAATTCGCGGCTCCTCTCGCTCGCGGCGGCTCTCCTTAAGCTACCCTCTTTGTCTTTGCCTTTGAAATTTACAAAATCTTACAAGAAATCAATACTTAATTGATTATTCACTTTCCTGCAGCCTCAAACGACCGGCGAGTGCACGTGCGTATTAAATCCGGCATGTGTCTGTGTGTACGTCTGAGTGAGTCTCTGGTAGATCCCATGGTATTCCCAGTTCTTTCGAGGCAGCAGGCGGACGAGGTGGCAGGGAGCTCTGAGAGAAACACTCTGCAGCATCTACGTGCATGTGTATGTGTGTGAGTATGTGTGTGTGTGTGGGCATAGGAGACGTACCAGGGTTCCGTCAATAGCACCAAAGCCAGGAAAGTTCCAAGATTTGAAGAGGGTTTACTTCACAGCCTTTTTTGCTCAAACTGCAACAGCCATCCAGAGGAGGGAGAGGCATGGAAATCAACAACAACAACAAACAACAACAACAACAACAACAAACCAACAACAAGCCTGTGGGCACAGGAAGCACAGCAGGCTCCAAGCAGGATATGGAAAGGAGTATATCCTCGTTTTCGGTGGGCTTTTTTTTGTGTTCGCTTCGCCGCCGCTTCTTTGTTTTCCGTCCTGGCTCCGAGAAGAGAGCAGGGCAAGATGCCACCTGGACCCTTTAGAGAACTCCGTGGCGAAGTGGGCGCGGAAATGGGGGCGTGAAGAGAGGGGCGTGAGGAGGAGGAGGAGGAGGAGAGAGAGAGGGGTAAAGGGTGCCTGGCGCCTGCCTCTGATATGCCATAAGGATGGCAGGCACGTAATGATAGCAAATGTAGAGCAGATTGGCTTGGAGGAGGAGGAGGAGGAGGAGGAGAGACAGGGAAAGGGGGAGAGGAGACAGATGGCAAAGCTGGCCTTGTGCCAACGATACCAAGACATGACTACGCAGGGAAACCTCCCCCCTACACTCTGACACTTGTTGCTGTCAGCGTGTTTACATGTTACGAAGGCATATTGTAGCAGGAAATTCCATAACCAGACCGTGCAGTTTTAGTTTCACCATATTACCTCAATGGGGCCGGTTCACTTCCTTTATCTTTTATCTGTGAAGGAATGATGATAATTCAATGATTCAAAATCACTGTATGCATTGGGTGAGATATTTAAATATGTATGAAAGCCTAAAGCAAAATGAGGGTGAAAGATAGAGGTCTGGTCTCCAATTTGACCTCCATTTATGCAACGTGGCAAAGGTCAAATATTGACTCTCCTCGCATATCTTTTTTTTTCATGGCCATCAAAAATAGATGTTGAAAACCCACCTCAATCTTCTTCTTTTTTTTTCTTTTATACATAATGACATTTGAGTTTTAGTGGAGGAAATTAATGTCATTTTTTGTCTCACAGTGTTCAGGAATAAAAAAAAAAAAACTGCTGGCTTGTGTTGGTTTATGACAAGGAAAACGGATGGCAGCTAGATAGAGTATTATGATGTTCATATTGAAATGTGCTGAGCAAACATCTTCCTGCACCAGCAGACGTGCTCTGTGTGTGTGAGAAAGAGAGAGAGGGAGGGAGAGCGAGAGAGAGAGAGAGAAATGTATTTGTGTAGGGTTTGGGTGGGGGGGTGCAGAACACATACTGTACTGTGTGCTTGTCTGTTTGAATGTGTGCCAACGAAGCAAGAGGCAAAGCATGCATCATATGAAACCCGCCATTGAGGTATGCTGAGGCTCAGACAGTGCAGCACACCCCAAGGTGTTTTTTGAAATGGCCGCAAGATTGGAAATGTGTTTAATTTGACTTGTTTTGCATGATTGGCAGCAAGGCGGGGTGCGGGAGTGGATTGGGCAAAGCTCTGTCGTCTGCAGATAAAGAGGAATGTTATCATACACTGTGTTCATATGTGTGTGTGTGTGTGTTTGGGTAGACTGGATGGAGGAAGGGGGGTGGGGGGGTACCCAAATCAAACACCCTATTTGAATAAGAACAATCAGAAAATCGAGCAGAGACACAGAGAGGGGGGGAAATGGTGAGGCGATTTGACTTGCGAATAAGGCAATGCATATCTGCATGCTAATTATGTGACAAGAAGGGGGAAACGAGTGGAAAGCGCCCCCCATGCGCCAGACAGAGAGAGGGCGAAGGAGGAAAGACATGGCAGGCACGAGAGAGAAACGAGAGGGGGACGAGCGACTGAACGAACGGACAAACAAACGAAGGAATCAAAGGGAGCTATAGACGAGATGGGTAATTAATTCCCCCATAAGCCTTTATTTCTACGGCATTTGATTTTCTTTGGAAACAAATCGACACGCACGGAGAAGGAAGAGAGGAGCGAAAGCGGAGGACGAGGGTAGGGATTGGAGCGGGGTTGGGGGGCATCCGAAAATTAAAATTATTGATTGATCTTAGGGTGCTGGGGGGGTTGCAGAGCGGAGGGCATTTTGAGAATGTAATTAGAGCGGACTGGGACCAAGGCTGGAATGATAATAGATGACGTTGGAATTCACCATGGCGATTGTCCATTAATCTCCATTAACGGCGTCCAGGATATTAAAAATTCTAATTGGAGGGACAAAAATGATGTGGATGGTGTGCGCACGCCTGTTTACAAGTGTGTGTGTGTGTGTGTGCGCTGGGGATGTTGATCTCGGGTGTTTTGCGATAATTGCCACCATGGGGGGATTGTGTCCTGAGGTATACTACATCAACTGTATTAGCCCGCTGATTAGAATTATGAACTGTTGACGATGCAGCACTGAGTTTAATGCGGTTTCTTTTTTTTAAAAGAAGGACATCAACTCTCATTTATGGTTTAGGAAAATGGATTTTGATAAGTTCATTTTGTTTTTTACCTTTGTGTGTGTGTGATTGTCTGGGCACTTAGTATGCACCAGTACATGCAAATGCTTGTGTATCAATGTATGTTTGTGTTGTGTGTGTGATGATAATGCTCTATCAATGCAAAAGTATGTTTTTGCCAAGTTTCCAATTTAAGTTACTTTTGCATTAGCGTTCAAAACCAATGTTTTTTTTTTTGTTTTGTTTGATTGTTTCTTAGTATAAATGAAGATTATTATTGACTGTTTTTCTTTATAAACTTTTCAAGAAACCCTTAATAACATTGTGTAATATTGTAATCTATGCAGTAAAGAAAAAAAAATGTGTATTATCTGTATTAAACAAAATAAAATTACTTATATCCTTCATCATCTGTGTGTGTCATTTGCTGATAAGAAAAAACAGGAATCCCCAATGCAGCTCCAACGCAATGCAAAAGGAAAAGCCCCGCTCTTGGGAGTCCTCAGCCCCCACGGGTGCTGTGATGTCATCAACAGTGGCCTCGGATCTGCTGCTTGCACTACGTTACATCAGCCCGGATTAAAGGAACACGGATGACAGGCCGATACTGTGTTTATCAATAGCTCCACCACCTTGCATGACTGTGCTGTGACACTGTCAATAGATTATGAAATCTTACTGTGTCAGCTATTCAATATTACAAATTGCTTGTGTGTAGCCGGCGTGCGTTCGTGCGCTCGCGTTTTGTGTGTGCGTGTCCGTGACGTAAATATGCAAGAGGTTAATGCATATGCTCCTGTAATGTCTCCATGTATTCACTCTGCATGATTAGGAACCGTCCTTGAATTAGTAAGATGAAACTGCAACCCCCAACTCTGCTGCCGCTACACACACACACACACGCTCATATACCAACACGCACACACATAGATATTGTAGCTTATATGCGGACAAACAATCGCAAAGATCTCCTATTAGGATTAAAATGAAGACGTAGCTGTACTCACATGAACGTAATAATGAAAAACATTTCACCTCTACTGTTAATTCATTGTTCATTAGTGAAAGAAGAGAACGCCACCGCTCAGAGTTAGCATGCTTGTGTGTGTGGCGTGTGTATGTGTGTGTCTGTGTGTGTGTGTGATGGCCAGTGTGATGTCATTACGTTAATGGTCTTTCACTGGGGCTAGTCATTAAATGAGGATATTAAAGCAGCAGGCTGTTTTTATATGCATGGAGGGGTGATGTGTGGGGGTCACAGTTGCTCCAAGTCATCACTCATCCGCCATGGGAGGACACACAAATACACTCAGGGACACAATCACACATACAAATGAGCAAAATATGCATGTGAGGGGTCACTCCGCTCTCTTCAGGAGAAATGTGTCTATTTGTCTCTCCCTCTTTTTCTGTAACACGCACAATAACGCTGCCACTTGCCCCTCGTTTGAGTTGTTTTTTATGCATATGTACCCTCTCTCAAGCCAGATTGATCCTGCTATTTATGAGCTGCGCTTGACGTGCATATTATTATTATCATTATTGTTATTATGCATTTCGGGGGAGGGGAAATAACATTAAGCCACGCTGAGGCGGTGCAGAAGCAAGGGGCTATCTGTTGATTGCAGAACAGATTGGTCTGATTTATGATTTATGCAGAGCGCACACCGCCTGAGATAACGCTCCTGGAGGAGCAAGGGTTGTAAAAAATTGTTTTATCCAATTGATTAATCAAGACTGGTCATATGTGTGAGTACTTCATTTGTATATGTGCTTAGATTGCAAAGGGAAATGTGTGTTTATCATGTGAATGTATCTGTATGGGCGAGCGGGTGTCTGTCTGTTCTTGGAAAACTGATTTGGTGATGCGACCTTGTCTGGCAAAGTGAGAGCAGCGGGGATTGATAGATTAAGAAAACAGGCACAGAGAGGGAGGCAGATGGTAACATGAAAGAGGAACTGAAAAGAAATTAGATTTGGTTTGGAAATGTTTCATTTTTAACGTCAGTGTAATAACAATGTAGCATTTGGCTTTGAATTGTATTTGAACAGAATAAAAGACACCCAACAACACAATTCATATCACATTGAAGCCTTGAAGTTGTTTGTTACAATGATTGTTGTTGCCTCTGTCTGGGCAAGACAAGGGGCATTAAGGTCATACATTAGCAATAAAAATAAATATGTTAATTATTCATAAGAATAATGAATGGTGCAAAACATGCAGGGTAAATATAATATAGTCAGCATTCTCTTCAACCCCCTGAGACCAGCTGGGTTTAGATCTGACTCCAACATTATAAATTTGTTATAGAATTACATGAATTATATAAATTGATGTGATCTGTCCAACCCTTCTCTTCTTTGTTAATGGTCTTTTGGGGTAAAATATAGACACATTGTGCCTATGTAGTAGCTTTAGGTTCTGTGGTAACCAGATAAAATGATATAAACGAAAGAAACTTGGGATTTTTGACTGGTTTGTTCTGGACAGATCGTTTCAGACTCTAAACTATAATCATAATCTGCCAAATAAATATTATTGGGAAAAATAACTTAAATTATTTGAGCTGAGTCTCCAGCAGTATGCATTGCCAATGAAATGCTTTAGGTTACAGATGGTAGGGTGAGGCCATGATTGTGGTTGGGGTCTGCCAATACCTGCGAAGGAGGCAGGATTTGTTAAATGCTCGAGAGGAAGTTCTGCCTGGGAGGCCCAACTCGGGGCAAATACCACTTTAACTCCCGTCACAGCATGGCCATGGTGGAGAACACTGAATAAATCAGCTTTTTCCAACAATATGAAACATTTTTCAGTCTTAATATAAGGTAGTGTACTGTACATTGGTAAGAACATATTCATTTTTGTGAGGTTTGATAAAGTATCTTTACATACTAGCTCTCAACAGCCTAGTGTACAGTATAAACTGTGTTTTGTTTTGTGTTTTTTTCTTCTCTTTCTTTTACAGCGCTTGCCCCGGTTAGTCAAAGCACATCTGGTGGCTAATATGTTTCCTTAGGTAAGATGTATGAGGCAGATATGGCTTGATGACGTCTAAGATGTACTAAGTAAAGGTTCTCTATACCAGTGGTTCTCAAACTGTGGTACGCGTACCACTGGTGATCAGAGAGGCCGCGGTGGAGACAGCCACAACTACTCGTTACTGTAAAGTCAAGATACTTTATCATTACACCTGTTCAACAAGCATAAACATGATGAAATGGTTAAACATGTAGGAAAGCGACGTTTCCATCTGCTCTGTCTGCAGTCTCTCATCCCTCCGCCGCTTTAGACAGGCACAGTGCGTTAGGTCGGCGGTTAACAGCTAACTGTTAACATGTGTAAGTTATTTAGTTGAGTTGTGACTGACTTTAGTTCCCTAGTAAGCAGTGATCCAGTCAGTGTTTGTGTCCGGGGAGTTTATTGTGAAGGAACGGAAGGCGTGAAGCGGTGATGCGCTGCAGACTGAGCCTCTCTGTGTTATTAATTTATTACCTTCATAAAGTATAGGAGCAACGTCACCCTCGGCTACACAAGACTGAAACTAAAGCTGGCAGTAGGCTGTGTAGTCGGACTGTGTAGTTTAGTTTGTCACATATCTTACTTGTAAACTCATCAGCTGGCTGAAACAAAGCACCACCTCTTCCCTCTACCAGCCCTAATGTTACCTGCAGCAGAGGGAGGAGGACAGAGGACAGGAGGACAGGAGGAAGGACTGATACTGACTGAAGTCTGTGTTCTTCAGTCTTTATAAACTTCACTTAGTATTTTCATGTCATCATATGATTCATTTTATTAACATTTTAGATTTGTTTCCAGTGAGATATTAAGGAGTTTATATGGTGGCTTTGCTGTTGTAAACATTACTGTTGCTGCTCTAGAAACAACATTTAGCCTAGTTATATATAAAATACAGTATATGTATATGTATAGCTAATATGCACACTTCAATATTTGTTTATTTATCGCAAGTCATATCGTCATCGCAATATTGAACAGTGTTATCGCACATCGCAGATGTTCCTCATATGGTGCAGGCCTAGTGTGAGAGGCTGCCCCTTGCGTAGTATAAGAGTTGTTTGGAAGAGTTTAAGTGCCAGTTCTAGTGCTACCCCTTTGAACAGCGTGGCTGTGGCTGACAAAAGTCAACAATAAGTAATATTCTTATTAGGAATAAATTTGCCTTCTGCGTGAACTGTGCATTGCTGAATAGGGTAGGCCTACGCTACTGTATTTTAACATCGGTCATAATGGTGGTACTTGGAGAGACAAATATTTTCTGAGGTGGTACTTGGTGAAAAAAGTTTGAGAACCACTGCTCTATACGATACCTAGACCATTGATATAGCATCGAACAACTATTTGCTATGTAAAGATATAGTGGAGCAATGTCTACCTGAGCAGAGAATGAAGTCATTAACTACATATGTGTGTGTTGTTATCAGAGCATCTCCGTGCTTTGCTTACATAGCCGGGCCAGCTTGGCGGGCTTTTAGTGCATGTTCGTGCATGTGAGCATGCCCCACAAGCTAGCTCACGGCCGCTGCTCTGCACTGCTCTGCAGTGCTCTGCACTGTTCTTATATTGCATAAAGCTGATAATGCAATCCCGACAGACGCTCCTGTTCCCCGATGCCGTTGAGAAGCAATAGAAATGCTACCAATCCTGTATTTAGCACCTTTAAGGATACACAACACACACATGCATACATACTAGAGTGTGGTTACCCAACCCGAATGGTATATTCTAAAAGCGCCTCAAATTTACAAACGGTCCAGTTTGTGCCAGAGTGGGCTCTGGCGCTCGGGTGACTATTGACGAACGCACCCCGGTTACACAAACTCAGTGCTTCAGTTTACACTAACTGCGTCTGGGTCGGTTCGGACATAAAAAACAGAATGCCTGTCAGGTTTGAGTCAGGCTGGGTTACTACACTCTCAGGTCTGGTTTAAGCAGAAATATGAAAGGATAGCTTTAGTTAGAAAACTACATGACCAAAGCCAGCTGGACTCAAGGTCAGAAACAAATTCAAAATGTTTCTGCTCTTTCCATCTGGACAGGAAAATCCCATTAAGAACTCCAAAATGAAGGAGTTGTAGACACAATAATTCAGTTTGGAAATGAGAAGCAAGAAGAATAGTGCCTTGCAATTGTAGAGTTAACATTTATTACAGACCTTAAGCCTTAAATTAGTTCCCCGATGGGAAAACATTGTAATTTTCTTTAACAGGTATATGTTTTGAAAGTAAACATTTGCTTCATACACACATCTTGCCACATCAATGTTGAATTTAAAGACATTTCTTTAAGGTAGTCTAAGCTTTGTACAAAAGAAGCATGCCAACACAAATTGGACAAAATATTGGCAAAATAATAAAATAAACAGAGCGCTACAGACTAATTATTGTAAATAGGTAAGATGCATTAAAAATGCATTTGCATTGGGGCAAAATATTTTTCAATTTATTTTCAACAACAGCAATAACTGATGAACGTGTGTGATGCTGGCATGGTGCAAGCTGGTTTCTACAGGATAGGACAGGAAAAACATAGTAAAGGTCGCTTACCTTGATGATGTGTTGGGAGTTAGAAAACTGTAGCAACTTCATCTAAGCAGCTCACTGTGGTTACCTGCAATATTTAAAACAGATCAGTAAACCAATAAAGCACCAAATCATTATTATCTATTCCATTACTAACCTTGGCAATAAAGGCTGCACTTCTTGTAGCAATTACACAATATCATTCCTGTGGTTTCCCCAATGAAAGGCTTTGAATGTGAAACAACCTAAGCTGAAAAGCAGTGAACTTCATTACAGGCCCAAGATGGTGCAAGTCACATGCCCTGATGTTGAGATTAGTTTGTTGTACTTTACTGTTACTGTATTGTAAGTTTTTAGTTTAACCATGATGTGGTATCTTTGATGCCACCCATCAGTTACTTAAAGAGCTTTTGATGGCTAGTGTTGGTTTTACCATTTACTGCCATCTCGTCAGTTGTTGGAACCACAAAATCTACAACAGAGCAAAGTTTGAACCTTCACATCCCCAGTATCAAACCACTTACAGTTTTGAGTCTTGAGTAAAGCCTTGGTTATACTCCCGAACAGACGCATACATGGTAGTTCTGTTTATACTGTCCGCTTGGAGGACGCATTCCACACATTCGCAGTGGATCGCTAAGCTACATTATGTAGCATAGTGTCCGCACGGACTTGTCTGGACGAGCCTACACTCTCTGATTAAGAAATTTACGTCAGGCCAACCATTGCATAGACAATGGATGTATAAAGAGATACAGCGTTCGAAGCGGGATCCTGTTCATTGCTATGAAAGTTGCTCAGCGGCGCATGACACAAAAACAAGCTTGACTTTCGAGAATAAAAGTACCCGGATCATTCGGCATTCTTCCTCATCCATTGGGCCCACAGAGCAGGCGCAGTAGTGTTTCCTTTAACCCCGCCTCCAAGCCCTCGCTCCAGCCCTCGGTCCAGCCGCCCCGCGGTCTGGGTCTCATTCACATGAATGGAGGAAGGGATATAACTATGAATTCAGCTATTAGTGCATTTTACATATTTTGGGACCTAATGATTTAAAGAAGGGCTATTCAAGTGTTCGTACTGGAAATTTGATTTACCTAATAAAAAAAATAAATTTATATCCGCTGATTTACAGGCTTTCTTTCCCAATGTAAGTCTATGAGAAAAAGTATTTTCGGTGCTTTCACATGACGGACCCAAAAGTTGTAATTCCACCGTTTGGCCACTACGAAAATTTGCTTCAGCACCCAGCACACTTCCTGGGGACGCGTAAAGTATGACTTTAGCTAAATGCATACAATGGTGTTGTGCTTTTCCACTTTGTGCACATGAAATGCATTTTCATTTAAAGATGTATTTCCCAAAAATGTTGAAAGACGATGTGTTCAGTTGAGTCTATGCACTTCTATTTCGGGCGTCCATGTCATCCCAGTGAGAATCCCTGAACCTGACAGCGTTGCTCTAATACTCTACACACTGAACCACAACACAGGTAATAATGGGCAACAGGTTGGTGGCATAATGGCTATGAGCAAGGGCAAATATCTGCCACATGTATGCATCTAGTCGTGATTGCATTGCAATACCTCTCTGCGGTTGTACGTGTCTTTGTGAAAACAGACCATACATACAGACAATCAAACCTACAGGCAGATTCCAGGGATTGGTACCAATTGCAGTATCGCTGGAGCAGAGCTAAAGGGAAGTGGGCCTGTAGCCGGCCAGGTCAAGGCTGAAGGAACCGCTGCCGAGGTGATTATAGATTCTGAAAGCGGCGCTGGACTCTGAGGCAGAGATTATTATAAATTTGGTCATTGGCAATGAGGACACTACAGGGGAGGGAAAAACAAATATTAGGGCCCCCTTCAATGCCGGGGCCAGTGTGAGCTGTTTTCCATTTTAATGCATTATGTGTGTATAAGGGAGAGAGGAGAGATGAGGTTTTTTTTTCTCCTCTGTGTGGGCGTGTGTGTGTGTTAGATTCAGCAAACTCAAATTTACATTTCCCTTGCACTGCCTGTGAAATGTTTTCAGACGTGGACAGCGTGACTGCAATAATACATAAGGCTCGTTCTCTCGCACTCTCTCACCCTCTTCCTTTCTTTCCTTCACATACTTACATGCACACTGCCGGCAAAATCAGTTTGAGAGAATGAGGATAAGGGAGTGCAGCTGTAATTACCAACCGTGTGAGAGAAATGGAAATTCACACTTAGTCTGATTCTGTGGTTAGCTTTCAAGCCACTCCTTCACTTAAGCTTATATTGACACATTGACTTAGCATGAAGGTCCCCTGACGTCAAACAGTTAAACACACTAAGAAGTTAGATTCCACAAGTTCATCATTAGAAAGGTCTATGAAATTCACATGAGGGGAAAAAATGGGTTTTGCAGAAATTACCATTCGGTTTCCTTCTGTCAATTGAAGTTATAGAAAGTAGTTTTAATGTGTTGATTCTTGAGATTCTTGGGATCTTTTTCTTGATTGTGACAGCAGCTAGAGGCTGCTGTATTCCAATATATTAACACAGGCAGGTCAGGACACAGGTCAGTATAGACTTTCTAATAAATACTTCTCAAAGTTATAAAATAAATAGTCTTGAAACATCCTCGTCTGAACTGAATTACTGTTATATATCACTTAAAACGGCAGTAGGCAGAATATTTTTGGCATTATTGGGCAAAAATTCTATAATAACCTTTCAGCATATTGTAATTCAAGTGTTCTGAAGGAAAACTTCTACACCTCCTCATGGCTAAGTTTTCAGGCTTTAAGAAATCTAGCCTGTGACAGGAGTCTTTGGCCAATCACAGGTCATTTCAGAGAGAGAGTGTTCCTATTGGCTGTTCATTCAACGGAGGCAGCTGTCAATCACTTGCGAACCCCCATCAAACGGTCAAACTAGGCAGCGCTGATCAAATATTAATCAATATTCTGTTACTGTAATGCCTATTTCTCACTGTTTTCAGAAACATCTTGTAGTGTACTGTTTAGCTGTAAAATCTGAAATTTGCTCCGGCTGGTGGGCGGTGTTTGGTATTTCTGCAACTGATCTCCACATGGCGGCCGGGCCACAAACTTTCTCATTTTACAGCTAAACAGTACACTACAAGATGTTTCTGAAAACATTTTATGCGAGAAATAGGTATTACAGTAACAGAATATTGATTAATATTTGATCACCGCTGCCTAGTTTGACCGTTTGATCGAGGTTTGCGAGTGATTGACAGCTGCTCAGAGACGGCAAGGCTCCAGCTTGGCTCTGATTGGTTGTTTTCCTCCGGTCTGTGAAATCTTGCAGATGCCAATAGGAGCACCGGAGGACACCGGAGGACACAGAGGCACATGTTTTTTTTTCAGATTACCTTTCTGATACACGACTGTCAGGATATAGTGACCGTTTTATAAAAATAACTTTTTTTAATCATATTTGCTCCAATTCTACCCAGTGCTGCTTTAAAGCATATAGTCATTAAAACACTGTGAATTTGTTCTTTTGAATATATTATTAATTTGATTACTCATCTTCATATAATTCTATACAAGTTGCACCGTTGGCAGCTTGTCATGATAGTGATTACATTGGCTTTTCCATGGTGGCTATAATATATCAAAAGAGTGTAAAGCAATTAAAACTGAAAATGTAATATCAGCAGGCATAAACAGATTGGTCACATCACTGTTGATTTAATTGCATCCCAAGAGGAGCTGAACGCCCTGTGTGCATCTGCACAGCATTATTTCAAGGTAACTAACTCACTGTGTTCGCTATGTCGTTTCTATTTGTTGGCGTTCAGATATTTCAACGGTGGAAAGGTTGTCTATGCCCGAGGGGTTCAGATTTGCAAGGATCTATCACACAACCAAAATCACAACCGTAAACGATCCACACATTCATCTATACATTCAAAACTTACCCCGGGGCTGTGTGCCTGCATGAGCTCCGACTAAGCACTTTGTCATTTTAAGTGTAACACAGGTATTGATTCCATAGGTTTGATTCTAAATGCAATGATGTCTTCCTCCGAGAGTTGATTAAACCCTTTTGGTATTGATGCTTTTGGCCTATGTGTGTGTGCGTGTGTGTGTGTGTGTGTGTGTGTGTGTGTGTGTGTGTCTGTGTGTGCATGTGTGTAAGAGGCAGAACGTGTATGGTTGCAACATCAGAAACAGTTTGTGCACATGCATGCATGCGTTCATTGATAAAAGCATTACAGAAAGCCACAACGTCAGGACTGTGTGTGTGATCTAGAATCATAGTAGTCCCTCTGACTGGAGGATCCTGGACCAGGGCCTTCAATCTCAGGGTTTATCTCGCCTTAAGTCGAGTCACATTCACTCTTTTCTCTGTTCTTTTCCCCTCACTTCTCCCTTCCTCAATCAATGCTAAGCCAGCCAGTATATTAGTCTTTACTCCTGAAGTGGAATTTCAAACAAGCTTGGTTCGTAAAATGAATGACAGCCAAGTTGTTATTGTAGTTTAACTACCAGTACTAGCACTATCTTTACATAAAAAGACTATGCTTCGTTGTATGCAAGTACAACAACTATAAAGTTCAATTTTAATTGAACATCAGTACAAATTCACATTTATAGTAGTAGTCTCAAATCCAAATATATTCAGTTAAATATAATGTAATACACGGAAAAGGAGAAAATCCTCCTCGCCTAGTTTTTTTGGCTTGAAAATGATTTAAACTGCAGTGCCTTGATAGCCTAATGGTTAAAGCACATGCCATATAACCGCAATGTCCCGGGTTTGATTCCATCCTTCCTTCCTTCCGTCTTCCATCCTTTGTTTTATGTCATATCCCTCTCTCTCTCCCCATTTCCAGTCTGCCTCTACGCTGTCATCTTTAATGGTAAAAAATGCCCCAAAAAAATATTCTTAAAAAAAAAGAAACTGAAACTTGTTCAATCAAAATAGTTGCAGGTTGATGTTTTGTTGATGTAGTAATCGATTCATCGCCTAATCGTTCCAGACCCTCACGTCGATGACAAAATTCCAAATGAACCACATTCAACCTAAGAGAGAATTCAAAGTAAAGACTAATTCAATACCACAATTCACCTTCTTTTCCAAGCTTTTAACAAAAAGTTAGTGAACTTAAAGAGGACTTATTATGCTTTTCTGCTTTTCCCCTTTCCTTTAGTGTGTTATATGGTGTTTTGTGCATGTAAAAAGATCTGTAAAGTTACAAAGTCCATGTCAAAGGGAGTTACTCTCCCCCACAGAAACAAGCAACTGCCTGAAACGCCTCAATTGAAGTCCTGCCTTTTCCTTCGTAACGTAGTGATGTTACCAAGTAACATATTTGCATAATACCTGGCTAGCAGCTAGTTTGGCACGCTCTCAAACAAAAATAGTTAGAGCGGAACTGGAGCAGAGTCCGAAGAGTTTGGTTCAGTTGACCAATCACAACAGAGAGGGCCAGCTGACCAATCAGAGCAGACTGGGCTTTTCGGAAGGAGTTGTGGGGGGGCAGGAGCTCAAAAAGAGCGCTTCAGACAGAGGGTGAATAGAGGTGCTGAAAAACAGCCGGTAAAAGTAAAGCGTTTTTGAACATTAAAGCATGTAAACATGTTCCCAGAATATGAAACCCAAAATACAAGTGTGCACCTGAAAAATTACATTTTTGATCTCCAGGACCAGAGTATTTCGGGGTTTTGTTGAGCCATTTCATGAAAAGCTGATACTCGTAAATCACTGTATTGTATGTACCATACATAAAATAATAGGACTCTCTTTCCACTTTTCCCAGATGTCTTACAGCTAAAACAATAAATTTTCCTCCTTAATATTTTTGAATGTGCCAACCTTAAGTGCTACAAGAACAATGCCGGCTCTTAACTGTGCAACTATGTAAAATATAATTCAGGGCCATATTAATATAGAAATATATAATACTGAGTGTTATACTATTATCAGTCAACCGGCATGTTAGTGCAAAGCAAAATATAGAGTCTCAAAAATCTAAACACATAACTTATCATCTTTCCCTCGGTTGTCCAAATGTTCTGTTTAATGGGAACGGGTTAAAGGAATATGTGAGAAACAGGCGAGCTCTTGAATGATAAGGAGAACTCAACTGGATCTTGTCAGTTATTTAGTCTCAACAAAATCAAAAGACCACCTTCACACAAGCACTACACTGCACCACATCACTGCAGTCATACTCAGAGTAGCATGCATCTTAGTGATAACAGTAATCTCTGATTCACAGTGCAGGCTAAATAAGGGCAGATTTCATGGGTCAATAAATTTGTTGTTAAAGAAATACTGCGTGTCCCTGAAAAGCAAGGTGGGATTTTAATTTTGTGTGCAAGCATAGGGAGAGAAACCAAGAGAGAAATAGAGCCTATGTGTATATCAGACGCGCACATATACACACACACACAATAACACGCACATACACTTTGCCCAGGTCCCCGAAGCTAATTAAAGGGAAGGTAGGCGAGCAGGGATGTGATAACTCTGTGAATCATGTAGAATAGTTGTAATGGGTGACCTTTTTTTCTTTACCCATGCGGCGGGCAGAAATCTCATTTGAGAGTGAGCCATTCCAATTTGCCGCGGCGAGGCAGGTGTCAAAGTCTCAAGCAGGCAGAAAAACATCCCTTGGTGCCTTCTCCTTTGTTTGAGATCATGTGATGCCCCTGTGTGAAAATGCAAAGAGCTACAAAGTCTACTGAAACCGGGGTTTGTATTTCATCTCCGTGTACTTCTCTCGTTCTTCGACTTAACGTGGAGAAACAAAGTGTGTTTTCCGTCTCCGTGTTTTGTGTATAGAAAGGATTATGTTAGTGATCAGAGCAAACATGAGAATTATAAACACAGTCCATCTTCATTAGGCTGCGGGCCAGATATTACTGGGCTGGACAGCCTGGAATGTTTGGTCGTCCATTTAGCCAAGGGCAGGAGCAGGAGGGCTGCTGTGCAGGGCTCCAGCTCCCTTTGATCCTCTGCAAGTGTGTGTGTGTGTGTGTGTGTGTGTGTGTGTGTGTGTGTGTGTGTGAGTGCAATGCAATTTCACAACCCAAGTACACCAGCTGGTCCACGTTAAAGTTCCAAGGTAACCATGGCGCCCCGCGGCTGGTGGAGTGTGTGTGTATGTGTAGGTGTGTGTGTGTGTGTGTGTGTGTGTGTGTGTGTGATAACATGTGGTATACGTTTGGATGCGCTCCT
>CAKALU010015164.1:0-16771 GCA_916700995.1 Hozukius guyotensis
AGCCTACGTCTACACTCACACACACAGAGGGATGATGAGAGGAGACGCCACAGAGGCGTGTGACCACCGTGATCTCTCTGGTCACGGCGTGCTGCAGGTTGATCATACAGAATGCCTGAGAGCCTTACTTCATTAAACGTCATTATATTCATCATATTCTGAATTGAGTGTTTTCCTGAACATGAATAAAAACATTGTTCTGGCGCCGACACTGTGTTTAAGTGAGGAGGAGCTGCTGCTGCGTCCCTGTGTGTGGAACCAGCAGAGCGTATTGTGAACCTGCCTGTAGACTCATCTTACTATCTGAATAATGAGCCCTTTAAATACTGGACCAGACTGTAGACCAGGTTTCTGTTGGTCAATGACACAATCGCCCTCTGCTGCCTCAAGATAGCGATGCGCCAACACAGCACCAGACCACACCTCATTTTAAGACCAACACGCCCATGGGCGCACAGATGGGAGCAAGTACATCTGCTCCTGATGGTACGTGTCCACAGGGGCGTTTTTTATCCGAGGGGACGCGCCGCTTCCCAGCATTGGACGCTTGGTGGGCTGCCACTAGACACTAGGCACTCGGCACCGGATTGGACGAACACTTTCCCTCCAATGGGCTGCTGCTCCAGCTTTCAAACTGGAAACAATATGGCGGCTCGTTTGGAAACTTTCTTCTCTTATTTCACGAAAATAGTTCACCAATATGTGTTTCTGAAAACATTTGAGGCGAGAAATAAGTCATGCAGTTGATGAATCTGTCTTTATTTTATATGGACGAAGCTTAGTTTGAGTTTCCAGAGGCGGCGAGTCGCGTCGGACGCCCCTGATTTGCAAAAATTAGCCTAAACCTCAACTTTATGCAAATAAGGAGCGGGCGATGTGATCCATCTCTCGAATCGCGCCGCCACGCTACCAGAATGCATTGCACGACTGCTTACATAGACAATTAATTGGAAGCGTGGAAAGGACGGAGTCTGTGGACATGTACCATTACACAATTATTAATATATTATTATTATTATTATTATTATTTATTAATAATTACACCAAAACATTTTTTTCATCTGTTCTAAATGAACCTTAAAAGGGAGATTTGTCAAGTATTTAATACTCTTATCAACATGGGAGTGGACAAATATGCTGCTTTATGTAAATGTATGTATAGATTTATTATTGTAAATCAATTAACAACACAAAACAATGTCAGATATTGTCCAGAAACCCTCACAGGTACTGCATTTAGCATAAAACAATATGCTCACATCATAACATGGCAAACTGCAGCCCAACAGGCAACAACAGCTGTCAGTGTGTCAGTGTGCTGACTTGACTATGACTTGCCCCAAACTGCATGTGATTATCATAAAGTGGGCATGTCTGTAAAGGGGAGACTCGTGGGTACCCATAGAACCCATATGAACTCGTTCACATTCATATTCATATCTACACATATAAATATACATATACACATATACAGAGCGAGATAATGGGCTGATGCTGGTGTACACAGAGTGTGTAATAGGATATACTGTAGTTGTACAGTATGTGTATGCATGTTGGGGGATGATTGCCATGAGTCTCAAATGTAGTCTAGGTAAGTAATAAATAAGTACCATAATAATACTAATATTAATAATAATAATCATAACTTTAGAAAAACAAATTATAACAGTGAGAGCAGCAACGAATAAATAATAATGAACAAGCAAACAAAAAGAAAATGAATTTGCTAATGTAGTTCCAAAGGAGCTAGATGACAGTGATATAATGATGATAAATAATAATAAGAAGGCACAAAATAACTAAATAATAATAATAGTAAATTAATTAATTAATTTAATTAAAGCTGCAGCGCAATCGCTATATCCTAACAGTAGTGCATGAGACAGGTCATCTGAAAAAATTCATGTTCCTCTGTGTCCTCCGGTGTCCCCTGGTGTCCTCCTGCAAATAGGAACGCTCTCTCTCTGAACTGACCTGTGATTGGTCAAAGTGTCCCGGCACAGGCTAGATGTTCTAAAGCCTGAAAACAGAGCCATGAGGAGGAGCAGAAGTCTAGTTCTCTCTCAGAACACTTGAATTACAATATACTGAAAGGTTATTGTGGGATTGTTGCCCAATGATGCCAAAAACATTCTGCCTGCTGCAGGTTTAACTAATTAATCAACTCATGCTCTTTCTAAAATCCGGCTACAGCCATGGGGCTGACAGGGAGTGCAGCACAGACAAATGACCTTTGACCTCCTGCGCTTGTCTCCAGGTAACTTCCTGCACATCAACACCCGATCACCTCAGCGCTCGTTCCAGGGCTGCATGCAGATGATCCACATAGACGACCACCTAGCTGACCTCAGGGCTGTCGAGCAGGGCCTCATTGGAACCTTTGAGAACGTCAGCCTGGATATGTGTGCCATTATAGACAGGTAGGTATACAACTCAGTCACAATAAGATTGTCATCACTTAAGAGAAAACACAGGCAGGTACATCTGGTGCCTTACGGCAAATACTGTGGGTTAGGAACTGCTCGTTCATGGTTCCTGCTGTATTCTGGCTACGTTCACACTGGGTTCCTTCCACTGTCCATCTGTGTGTCATGTCAGGTGTGTTCCTAATCACTGTGAGCACGGTGGGCGCTGTTCTCAGACGTGGGATACATTCAGCTGCAACTGTAGCGGCACTGGATACACTGGAGCTACCTGCCATACATGTGAGTGCACGCACACACACACACACACACACACACACACACACACACACACACGTCTGCTGAGCTGTGTGTCTCCTCTGTAGCGATGTATCAGCAGTCCTGTGAGGAGTATAAGCACCAGGGGAAGAGCTCAGGGAGCTACTGGATTGACCCAGACGGCAGTGGACCTATCACCCCCTTCAGAGTCAGCTGTGACATGACAGGTGAGATGTCACTATTGTCAATGCTTGCTCCAGAATTTTGCACAAACTTGAGTCCTACTCTCAACAGTTATCTTTAGCAGCTATGCTTATTAGTCTTCCCGTGTCTGTTTGTAAATCATGTGTTTGTGAGTGTGACAGTAGCCACTGTTGTATGGAAACATGCAGTTGTCATACTATTTTTCTCTGTATATAACAAGTCATTATGCATCTGCTAACATATTGTATAGTGCAAAGTAATCTTTGCTGAAGAAGGCGTGGAAACTATTGACAGTATTTTTTCTGGTCTTTCAGAGGAAAAGGTTTGGACCACGCTAAAGAACAACCTATCTCCTCAGACATCAGTCACCAGTGCAGACCAGGAGGGGAAGGCAGTGCTGCAGATCACTTACAATGTGACTGATGAACAGGTACACGATGAATACGCACTTCCTTTGACCTAGTTCACCTGCTGCACACTTTGTTTTGTTATGTCAGAGTGGAGCACTTTGAGTTCACATCACTTTCTTTGTGTAATAGTCAGAAGATACAGCCACAAGTTGAAGTCAATTTAAGTTCAATTGAAGTAAAAACAGAGTGAATGCAGATTCTATAAACATGTTTAACTGCCAATTTTACATTAGAAAATATGAGGTCATAATGTGTATGGGATTACCGTAAATTCTCCAACAAAAGCCAATATACAAGTACCGAAAAACGGGCGCATTGCCAGCATGAACAAAAACAGGCCAGTCACTAATACCGACATGTATACTCTACTGGCACACATGGCAAAGTCAGTATGATGTCTTTTCCCACAGCACAATATTTCCACTTCCATCGGTACAAAAACGTCATGTCATACTCACTACTCTGCTGCCCTTAGTTTCTTTTAAAAATGATTATTTAACCTTTATTTTTCCTGGACAGTCTCATTCAGTTCTAAAATGTCTTTTTAGAGGGAGACCTGAGGCCTGGACTACAAAGCAGGATTTAGGGTCAGCGAGGTAACTTCAGGGTTAACCTTTCAGGGTTTTCAGTCCTACGACAGTGGTTCACTTCTTACCGGGGTAGATCGCCATGGTAACTGATGCTGAACACCTGACCTGACCAGCTCGGTGCACAGATCGTATGATAATATTACACAAAGACGAAGAAGTTACAGTCATAATCCAGACTAAAAACAACACAGTTTAAACTGATAAATGCAGGAAGGACAGCTGGCTGGGTGCTGCACAATCACAACTATACATTTAAAAAAAAAAAGGTAATAATAAATAAAATGTTTAATTTAATTTCCGTTGGTTATATTCATATTCTAATGATATTTTGATTTCAGTAAGTTGTCATAGTGGATCCAAATTTTCAGTCCAGTTGGAAATTACGTTTAGGTGTCACGACGTGACCACACACAAACAGCAGCACAAGAAAATGGCAACGCAAAAGGGAATTTCATATTTCTTTATGAATCCATCAAAAAGGGCAAAAGCTGGAGGATCAGAACAGCTCTCGGTCAGACAGCTCTCGGTCAGACAGTTATCGGTCAGACAGCTACAGTATCGGTGACGGTCACCGCGGTGTATCCAGTGCGCCCTGCACAGTCATGTTCACTGTGGCGATTTTACACACAAAAACTACATGAAAACTAAAATTGTACTTTGTCATATATACTGTATATGCACAGTATTAGAAGATATTATTGAAAACTACCGACGCTCTGTTCTGCAATTCTCTATTGCTATTCGATGTTATCTTTTTACAATTTCTACAACCGATGATGGTAACATCATCAGGCACTGCCGCTTCCCTAAACTTTGTCTCATCCAGAGACCAGAGTCCCAAACAGTCCCTGTGCCTGTCAGACGGTGTGAAGGGATTACTACCAGCAGAGCGTCATGCACAGTAGACTACAGTGTATGGCAGGTCGATTTTTTCTTGAAATATTATGATTGTATTTTCATTAACCTGCGACTTTATTCTTGTAATATTACAACTTTTCCCTCAAATTATTACAACTTTATTGTGGACAGAGAACACAGATATGAGGAAATGCTTTGAATATGCAGAAAGTTTTGAACATGAGCAGAAATCTTGCTGAAACACATATGAGTGATTAAAGTCCAGGGGTTTGTAAATGAATTCAAATGAATTAATGAAGGCTACTATTGATTTTGAATGTGGTGCCACGTGCACATTTAAAGAATTAAATCATGTTTACATGTGCTGACTCAGCAGAGAATGAATTAAATAAGAGAAGTTGATCTACAGGAGAATACAGAATGCCTGAGGTCCTTGCTGAATTATATTCCATTATATTTTTATATATTTTTAATTTTGAGTTTTACTTTACATAAATAAAGACATTTCCACCATAAAGTGGTGCATAATAAATCACCAGACTGCAGGAAATGAAGTGGTTAAGGCTCAAAATCACGCAAGCACCCCCTACTTGAAACACGGCTATGCTATCAAGTCCGTTTCACACGTCAGAGTCGGGATGCAGCTGAAAGAAGGCTGAAATAGTCAAACACGCCACAACTTCGTTAAATGTCATAATGTGACAAGTGTAATCTACTCATCCAGTATATTCTGAAACCTATTTCTATATCACTGCCCCATATAGACCACTATATCTATTCTATATCTATATTATACTATATCTATATTATTTTTAACTAATAAGTCTGTTCATTTACGCATTCACATCGGTGATTTTTTCTTTTGCCAGCCGTCCTTCCTGCATTTGGCAGCTTCAGCTGTGTCACTTTTATTCTGGATTATGTGTTTAACTTCTTGGTATTTGTCTGATATTATAGTTTGTAAAATGTGCCGCTCTGCTGACAGTAGACGTGTCCATGTCTGTGATTGGTCAGATGCTGCAAACACCGCCCCCTTTATGTGAACGTGCTCATAACCAGATTGAGAAATCCTGGGTTGACTTAGCAGTTTTCAGTATCAGGACATGTACATTCAGTAGTCAAATAGTCCTTCATCCTGATTTAAAATCTTCCATGATTATCTTCCATCTTATGTCAACCAGACTGTTTATCAAAACAGCCGTCACAGAACTGCATTCTTTCAAAAACCAGACTGTATGTTATTGAGAATGCCATGTCTTGATAAAAACTCCAAAACCTTAGCTAAAACCATAGAATAGATATAAGAAGTGGGCATAGTCACCGTGACGTCGCCCATTGGCTTGTGGACTGCCGTTTTGAAGCCTCGAGTTCAGAATTTTGTCCGTCGCCATCTTTTGCAAGATGCAAAGATTGCAACCAGAAGTGACAGAGAGGGTGGAGCTAAGTACAACCGAACGCTAAATAAGACATTTTTAGACAACCAACAAGTTATAATTAACTTCCATGAAGTGAAAACACACTGTGAAAGGGTTAAAGTTCTAAGACGAAAACACAGACAGGCCCAGACCCAGACCAGACAACGCCATGGTAGCGTCCTGTCAATCACACGGTAGCCCCGCCCTAAAGCAGCCCCTGCTTCATGGTTTATCTGACTCTAAATGGGACCATAGTTTACTAACATTTGGATATTGGCCAATACTTGTTAGGATTGGATCGATCTCCGCCCTTCAATAACGGAATAACTGGATACCTGATACATGCTAGTGCAGCTAAAAGTTGATCAAATAATATGTATTGTAACGTGCATAATGTGTATTGTAATCAATTCCAAATAATTGCCACTAAAAAACTATTTGTTGAAAATGAAACATGTGTTGTATATAATAAAAAAGCAACTGTCTGTCTCTTTCCTTTGTGTGTGTGTGTGTGTGTGTGTGTGTGTGTGTCCAGGTGCTGTCAGTCACCAGCAGTGCAGAGTACTGTGACCAGTATGTAGCCTACGCCTGTCGAATGTCTCGTCTGCTCAACACTCCTGGTAGAGTATCCCTCAGAACTAGCATCAGCATCAGCAGCTTCAGCTGTGCTGTCACCTCTAGTCTAGTCTAATAAAAGATCTTTTGGGGCTTTTTGTGTGTGCTCCTTGTTGTGGTCCACCTTCAGCTTTGCTCGACCATAAGCCTCTAGTGTGGGGTACTGTTATAACCTGTTACAACCTGTTGCAGCCTGTTACAGCCTGTTACAACCTGTTACAGCCTGTTACAACCTGTTACAACCTGTTACAGCCTGTTACAGCCTGTTACAGCCTGTTACAACCTGTTACAGCCTGTTACAACGCGTTGCAGGCTGTTACAGCCTGTTACAGCCTGTTACAGCCTGTTACAACGCGTTGCAGGCTGTTACAGCCTGTTACAGCCTGTTACAGCCTGTTACAACGCGTTACAGCCTGTTACAGCCTGTTACAGCCTGTTACAACCTGTTGCAGCCTGTTACAACCTGTTGCAGTCTGTTACAGCCTGTTACAGCCTGTTACAACCTGTTACAACCTGTTGCAGCCTGTTACAGCCTGTTACAACCTGTTACAGCCTGTTACAACCTCCAGGCACACTGTGTGTGATGATGTCAGCACATATAATATTAAACTCCATAGATCTCTTTACAGTTGAAAAAAGAGATATGGTGCCCATGATTTACAGTTGTGACTACCTGACTATTTATCCTGTTGTTACCAAGCATTTCAAAGCCACATATTTCTATACTGTATATCATCCACACGTTTAAAATGAGTCTGACTTGAGAATTGATCTAATGAAAGTGAAAGTAAAGTGACTCCAGGCTGTTTTTTTGACTCCCAGATGGCGTCCCGTTTACCTGGTGGGTAGGACGAGCCAATGAGAGGCATTCTTACTGGGGGGGTTCAGGACCAGGCATACAGAAGTGTTCCTGTGGTATCGAACACAACTGTACTGACCCCAAACACTACTGCAACTGTGACGCTGACCTGCGCACCTGGTGAGTGGACCACTGCTCAGCTGAGCAGCTTCTTATCTTTAGCTAGTTCAAGTTACACTGAACTGTAGTCCTGACCTTCACTTAGCTTTGGCTAACAACACTATTACTACATGACTACTGTATGCTGTCAGTAGAAACCAGGATGTCTGTGGATTCTGCTTTTATTCCTTCTTATTGTGTGTTGTTTGTTTCTAATCTGTCATCATGTATTGTACTGTACTGTACTGTACTGTACTGTACTGTACAGACTGTACTGTAAGTCTGCTTCATGTGTTCTTGTTCATAGGGACAGGTAGAACTCTGATTAGTCTAAATGTACAGTATGTACTGTAAGTCTGCTTCATGTATTCTTGTTTGACTGTGATTAGTCTAAATGTACAGTATGTACTGTACGTACAGTATGTACTGTAAGTCTACTTTTGCAACCTTGCTCATCTTTTTGATATGCTTCTCAAATTTTAGTTGGACATCCAACATAAGACAGAAATGTTTCACTTCTGAAACCTGTTAATTGAGTTTTGTTTTTTTGTTTTTGTTCAACATGTCAAATGTCAGGAACCCCGCCCCCCCCAACCACCAAATCAATTAACCAAGAGAAGATTTAAGTTGTTGAGTGAAAAAGCAATCAGCACTCTCTGTAGGACAATTTGGAAGGAAAGAAAACTATAATATATGTTTTTCTTGAGGAACGTACTTCCAAAGTTCTTCATATGCACAGTTTAATGATGCAGTAGACCACTAGTTCTCAAACTTTTACTCCAACCTCAGGTACCACCTCAGAAAACATATGGTACTCCAAGTCCCACCATTATGACCGATGTTAAAATACAGTAATGTAGGCCTACCCTATTCAGCAATGCACAGTTCACGCAGGAGGCAAATTCATTCCTAATAAGAATATTACTTATTGTTGGCTTTTGTCAGCCACAGCCACGCTGGACAAAGGGGGAGCACTAAAACTGGCACCTAAACTCTTCCACACATCTCTCATACTACGCAAGGGCCATATTTCCTTACTGTTTTGCGCTGTTTGCAGATAGCAGGTGCTGTGCAGACTTCACTGCTGAAGTAGCCACTAGCACTTGTGCTCGATTCACTGTCATCCACTTCAGTTTCTACAGGGCTGCTCGAAATATTCTCCTCCTGATCCGCATTTCTCCTCCTAATAGTTCCCATTTGGAGCCACGATTGCAGTGTTTTTGAACCCTTCATCATTTTAGCTACCTCCGCTTACTATCTTATCAATCAATCAATCAATCAATCAACATTTATTTGTATAGCCCTTTACAATAACCAAAAGGTACCCAAAGTGCTTTACATTAACATCAAGAAATAACAGGAATAAAAACATAACATCATAAAATCATAAAAAGGTACATAAAAAGCAGAGGGAAAATATCACAGCGCTACTAGGTATTAAAAGCCAATCTAAATCAAAAAGTCTTGAGCTTAGATTTAAAGAGTACTAGGTCAGTGATAGTGCGTATATCAGGGGGGAACTTGTTCCATAGTTTAGGAGCAGCAACAGCAAAAGCACGATCACCCCACAGCTTATACCTCGACCTCGGGACTTCTAAAAAAAGTTGACCCGATGACAGCAAAGCCCCGTTATGCTCGCGGAGAGTTAAAATCTGGGACAAATAAGGTGGGGCGAGGCCGTTAATGGCTTTAAAAACAAACATCAAGAGTTTAAAATTGATTCTGAAGCGAACTGGAAGCCAACGGAGTGAGTAAAGTGTGTTCACATCTGGAAGTGTTAGTTAAAAAGCGAGCAGCAGCATTTTGCACAAGTTGGAGGCGCGTGAGGGAAGACTGGTTGAGACCAACATACAGTGCATCACAATAAGCAAGTCTCGAGCTAATACAAGGGAATTGCCTTCTCAAGATCGTGCCGATTGTGGAAGGGCTTTACCTTAGCCATCACAGTTTAGCTTGTAACTGATTGTGGATGTTTTCAAGCACTACTACCCAACTACGTAGCTGCTACATGGCAGGGTAGTAGCGTGTGCATACATTTCAAAATAAAATTACAGCAAAGCCAAAACTAATTTTAAATCCCATTTCAAAGATCTCATGATTACGGTATTTTCATTTGTAGCAGTATTTTGATAGTATTATGTTTTTAAATTAATTTTATAACATTTAAAAAAAATATTTCAGAGATTCCTCCGCGTGCCACTAGAGGGAACCCGCGTACCACCAGTGGTACACGTACCATAGTTTGAGAACCACTGCAGTAGACAATTTTAGCAGATAGGTCAGCTGTGTTTACTTTCAAATTAGTGGTTCTAATTATAAATATAGTTATAAAATATGTGTGATTGGCTCATCATGTTGATGCCCTACTGGACTGTACTATGAAGCTGTGTCTACTGCTGGAGCTGCGTGCCCAAATCCAATCAGTTAGTAAAGTCCTAACAGACCAAGGCTGTAAAAAACACTGTTCGACTTGGAAATCAGTGTTTTAGTGTAAAACTGCTTCTGATATCGTCTAGTGTAATATGATCTGGACTTGACTGACGGGTGTTTGTCTCCCTGTGTGTGTGTGTGTGTGTGTGTGTGTGTGTGTGTGTGTGTGTGTATGTGTGTGTGTGTGCACAGGAGGGAGGATGCAGGCCTGTTAGTGTATAAAGACCATTTGCCAGTCAGTCAGGTTGTGGTTGGTGATACAAGCAGAGCTGGATCTGAGGCCAAACTGACAATAGGGCCACTCAAATGCCAGGGGGACCGTAAGTGACTCTCTCTCTCTCTCTCTCTCTCTCTCTCTCTCTCTCTCTCACACACACATTTTCACACACACACACGCACACACACACACACACACACACACACACACACACATACTCAACAAACAAGCACACATCAATCTTTCACCAGAGACACAAGAGATATTTACATCCATGTCCTGCTGTTGTTATCTGAAGGGAACTTCTGGAACGCAGCGTCCTTCACCAGCCCTGCTTCGTCCCTCCACTTCCCTTCCTTCAGAGGAGAAACCAGCACTGACATCTCCTTCTACTTTAAGACTTCGTCCACTCATGGAGTCTTTCTGGAGAACCTGGGAACCGCTGACTTCCTTCACATTGAACTCAGAGGTTTGTCTGTGTGTGTACACTGCACACAATTTTCTAGAATCTTCTTGAGGACAATCAAACATTCCTAGTTGAGATATGAGTAAAATGTTTTCTTTAATAGTACCACTAGGAGTTGCCATTAGAAATGTCCAAAACCAACATACAGTAAGTAGCTTTAGTCAGTGACAGGTGCTTTAATAACACCCCGGTTTTTATTTAAAGGTCCCATATTGTAAAAAGTGAGATTGTCATGTCTGTTATAGTATAAAGCAGGTTTAAGTGCCATATAAATACTGTGAAAGTATTGAAACGTTCAATATACGGAGCAACACACACAGCCCGTATTCAGAAATTGTGCGTGTGAAACAAGCCGTCAGGATTTCTGTCCATTTGTGATGTCACAAATATACAATATTTAGACCATTACACGGTTTTATATGTAAACATTCTAAATGTGTCCCAGTTTATTTCCTGTTGCAGTGGATGTAATTAACATCAGTTGACAGGAAGTAAACATGGACCCAAACTGTTGCCTAGCAACGTAATTCCGTTGCAATTCCGTTGATATGAGCTAAAACGGAGCGTTTCAGACAGAGGGTGAATACAGGTATATTCAGGCCGACAGTATGAGGAAAATAAAGTTTTTTTTAACATTACAGCATGTAAACATGTTCTAGTAGAAACACAAAATACAAGTATGAACCTGAAAATGAGCAGGATAAGTCCCCTTTAACCAATCTAGTCAACCAGGAACATATTTTGACTTTAAGAAAGTCACTTAACTATGTGACAGTATTTGACTAAGACATGTAATCAGGTTAGTTCACTCAGAAGAAGGCTTTATTTGGCCAGGTTGTTGAAAGGATTAGTGCTTACTGATGACAGGAGGGATGTAAGTAAATGTAAGAAATGGGAGTTTTTTCACTTGGTATGGCAGGCACTAATTCACAGAAAGAACAGAACAATTTATGTGCTTGACAGTAAATAAAGAAAATGGATAAACAAAAAAAGAATAAAGAGATAAATATGCTGAGGGGCCTGGACTGAAAAGGGCATGTTGGCCAAATACTTACAGTAAGCCACTGAAATATCTTCAGTTGCCCAAAGTAGATTATGTTTTTAATACATTTTGGTTGAAGTAATTCCAATCAGATGAGAAATCAGAGATGGACCTTGTGTTTTAATTCTGAAGTCTGTTCATGTTTGATTTTGATCCCGGGGCTCCCAGGAGGCTCAGTGGTCTTCTTCTCTTTTGACGTGGGCAGTGAGCGAGTGGAGCTCAGCGTCCAGTCGCCGGTGCCTCTGAACGATGACCAATGGCATCGTGTGGAGGCTGAGAAGAACATCAAGGAATCAGTGCTGCAGCTTAATGGACAGTACAAAGAGGTCCGACCCACGCCACCACAGGGACACACAAAACTGGAGTTCTACAGTGAGCTTTATGTTGGTAAGACACATGTACACCTCATGTACTGTACTGTTCGCCACAGCTGTCACATGTGATGTCATACACTCACCACTGTCTTTAGGGTGCGTCAACAGAGATCTTAAAGTGTTGAATGTGCCGTAAAGACTCTGACTAGATGTTCCAGAACCACATGAGGAAGTCCCACTGGGATACTTGTGGGATGATGCTGGTGGTTCCTGTGACGTTTCACTACAAAACATGATGAATAAACTATGTACCAGTTAATGATAGCTACGTATGTCTGTATAACTACAATTTATCTGTAACATTCGGTGTTGTGATGAAAAACGTGTCCAGAGTGTTAATAAGATAAGATAAGATAAGATTTACTTTTATTGTCCCCGTGGGGAAATGTTTCCTGGACTCCGTCCAACTGCAGTTCCAAACACTAAATTAAAACAACATCAATAAGAATACTAAACGATTCCACACAAGACAGGGAAACAGATGTTTCAACACATACACAGTCCACGTACATAATGGAACATACTATCACACACCATGGCAGGTGCACCCAGGTAGTGCACTGCACCGTCTACCATCTTGCCCATATTGCATAGACAATAGCCCAATATTACACAGATACAACACATTGCACTGTCCTTATGATAGCTTTATGTTACGAGTTGTTGAGAAGTTTAATAGACATTGGCAAGAATGAATGTTTGTCGCGGTTCAATCTGCTCCGTGGGACTAACAACTGGGAATAGCAAATTCTAGAGAAATGGTGCCTTCAAATGAAACTGGTGAGCTCGTGTTTACAACATGGGAAGTCGTGTACACGATATGCTTGGCGTTCAAGTGGTTAAGTCGTGAGAACACCATTGCTAAGCAACGGCAATATTAAGGTTACTAACGTTGGCGTCTAGAAGCCACAGAGGCTAACAATTTAGCAAGCTAGGAAGTGGGTAACATAATGCAGGAATTACAAAGACATAATGACAGAGGAGAAAGATGAGGCCGTTGGGAATATCAACATTTTCCTCAGACATATTATAAAATTACCAAGAAAAACAATATACGACTAAATTACAATATATTAAGTTAATATGCACTGAAAAATGAATTTCCATTGGCTCTGTCATTTCTCACAACGTCAACAAACACGTCACAACTCGTGAACTCAGAGCTTTCAGAAACTTTCCACTTACGAGGTGGTGAATACCATCAGAGGGGGGCGTTCATATGGACTCATCTCGTAAACACGGTAAACACCACCACATTTGAAGGCACCAAAAGTAGTGAAAAGTGTCCGTCGTGCTGTACACCTGCGTGAGTATGATTTACACTATTGCTAATGAGCCAGTGGTTGTGAAGCATGAATGAAACAGCTGTAGACTTTAGTGCTGTGCCTAAACTAATGCTATGCTTCATGTCTTATTCCAAGGTGCCTCGGGTGGTCACAGGGGCTTTTTGGGCTGCATGCGGGCTCTGAAGATAAATGGTGTGACCTTTGACCTGGAGGAGAGGGCAAAGATGACTCCAGGGGTGAATCCAGGCTGCCAGGGCCACTGCAGCCGCTACGGGATGCACTGCAGGAACGGAGGGAAGTGTGTGGAGCAGTACAGCGGATACTTGTGTGACTGCTCCCTCACTGCGTACGATGGACCTTTCTGCACCGATGGTACGGCCTCCAACACTGAATGGAATTAGAGTAGATGACATCATGTTAGATTAGATGGTGCCATTTTTCATTAGATTAGATTAGATTAGATGCAGCAACAAAGAGTGGTCAACATTTTGAAGATGTTTTAATTCCCCTTCCTTCTGCTGTGTGTGTTAGATGTAGGCGGCTACTTTGAGCCAGGAACCCTGGTGCGGTATGACTTCTTGCCAGAGGCGGGACCATTTGTGTTGCAGGAGGTGAAGAGCGGATCAGGTATCGGTGTTCCTGGTGAGGCCAACCTGACTCAGGAGGAGTTGGTTTTCAGCTTCAGCACCGCCAGCGCTCCCAGCATCCTGGTCTACATCAGCTCCAGAACTCAGGACTATCTAGCTGTGGTGCTCAGACACAACGGTGTGCTCATCAACATCATACCTGATCCATTTATTTATTTATATATATACAATATAGATTTTATGAACTGCTGTTACATTATTATCCTATGTGTGTGTGTGTGTGTGTGTGTGTGTGTGTGTGTGTGTGTGTGTGTGTGTGTGTGTGTGTGTGTGTGTGTGTGTGTGTGAACAGGCACTCTCCAGATCCGCTACAGTCTTGGGGGGCTCACAGAACCTTACACCATAGATGTGGACCATCGTAACATGGCCAACGAACAGCCACACTCTGTCAACATTACTAGGAACTTCAGGGAGATCCGACTACAGGTGAGTGCTTCCTGCCGCTACATTAGTACCAAATACTTTATGCTGCAAACAAGGAGAACACGTGTGTCAGATGAGATGTTTAGATTGATATCAGTCTCTTGTCTGTGTGTTAATTACTGATCTGCAAAAGGACATGGTTAGCTTAGCTTAGCATAGCATAAAGACTGGAAGCCAGCTCTGTTCATAGCTCCAAAATACACCTACCAACACCTGTCAATCGGACTTATTAACATGATGTATCTTGTAACAGCACACACAGCACATTCTGTGGATTATCCAGAAGAGCATGGACACTGACTCTGTAAAGATGTTGTTGGCTTTTTAAAATGTAATCTTTCCATGCTGTGAGAGGCACAAACAAGTTTCAACAAAGGGTAGAACTTGCCTTTTAAAGCCCACATTGGAAGATGAACAGTTGTTGGTAGTAATGACAACCGAGCAGATTAAAGTTGGACTTTTTCACTGTTCCTTTCCTCCGTCCATATTCTCCAGCTGGACCACTACCCGGTGTCCACATACATTCTACCTGAGGCCTCGGACACCCAGTTCAACTTGGTCAAAAGCATCTTTCTTGGAAAGGTCTTTGGTAAGTGTGAAGATGTGTTTGTGCAGATTGATTTCTCAGGATGTTCTGTGATTTTAATCCTGTCCATATGTGTGATTTCTCTCCTCCTATTCCACTATCACGTTACATTAGTATTAATTAAAACAACTGATTTTCAGTTTGGTGAAGAAGGAAGGTTAAACGTGCTTCAGCCGCCTCACAAGGAATAGTAGGCCTGTCCGGTGCTCACAGAGTAGGCCAATCTAGTAACAGCAGAGACTTCAGAGAGCAGGTCCAAAGCACACTGGAGCACACGGATTAAAGGCAGTCAACTTCATCAGAGTCAAACAGATCTGAGACTCACATCCACTTAAATAGCCTCCCTAGATGGGAACTGATTCAGCACAGGCTGGAACACAGTGGGAGGGAACAATACGTTGCGTGTAGGCAGGTAACCAATCATATATCATATAATAATAAAAAGAGAGAAGTAAAAGTACATATATAAATAGCAGTTTCAGTGACTACATCCATGTACATATATCAAAAATAATTGTAATAATAGTGATAAATAACGACAAAGATAAATACATCCCTCATCCAAATATCAAAAAAGGTCTTAAATATCTTAAATGCCAGTGAGCTACAATCCCATTATCAATAGATAAAAGAGACATACATGAGGGGATAAAGAATGTCCCCACCATAGATGATAATATCGTCTCCTATTGAAGACTATAGTAAATAGCCTGTGTCAAGCAATGTGGTAAAGTAACGAGTACGGCTGGTTCAGGCTATAAAAAACACGCCAGGCTTAGTTCTTCATTAAGTCCTGATGATTTTCAGTTTGCTCCTGGATCCGTCCATCATTTACAGCTGCTATTTTAAAGTGTATCTGTAAGACCCGGAGGCCCACTGGTGAACAGGGTCACCTGAACACAGTGTTCTTGTCTATTACAGAATCACAATGGTGAAACCCGTCATCCAGAATATCAAGTTACGGCGAGCATGGCAAATATTTTATTACCCACCTCCTTCTAGAATATTAATCTCATCTAATTCATAATTTAGAGTGGCTGCAATATGCAGACAGCAGCATCATCATCTGAGGGACTGAATCCCAACAACAACAACTAAATGTACTTTTTTTAACCAAACCTGCATGTCTTTGGACTGTGGGAGGAAACCTGAGCACCTGGAGAGAACCTACGCTAACACGGGGAGAACATGCTAACACAGGGAGAACATGCTAACGCAGAGGGAACATGCTAACACAGGGAGAACATGCTAACACAGAGAGAACATGCTAACACAGGGAGAACATGCTGACACAGAGGGAACATGCTAACACAGGGAGAGAACATGCTAACACAGAGGGAACATGCTAACACAGGGAGAACATGCTAACACAGGGAGAACATGCTCAGACAGAGGGAACATGCTAACACAAAGGGAACATGCTAACACAGGGAGAGAACATGATAACACAGGGAGGGAACATGCTAACACGGGGAGAACATGCTAACACAGGGAGAGAACATGCTAACACAGAGGGAACATGCTAACACAGGGAGAGAACATGATAACACAGGGAGGGAACATGCTAAC